>CAKAEH010001937.1:0-21635 GCA_916381525.1 Cercopithifilaria johnstoni | reverse complement strand
CTATATATATATATATATATATATATATTTGTGTATATATTATTATATGAATATAATACATATAATTTTAGATGGAGAGGATGTATGTTGAAGTTAAATTCAGAATGTATGTCCGAGAGGGAAATTGATGCTCAAATAATTTTTTAGTTCCCCTTGAAATCTATAAATTAATTTGTTTGTGACTCGTAGTTGAAGTTAACAGATATTGTGGTCCTTGCAAATCACACTATTTGAGAGATAACGTGGTTGTGATGATGATCATTGCGAAAGAAGAGAGTGGACGATGAAGGAAAAGAAGAAATGTCGTAAAAGGAGATATATAACGATTTCTTTAGAATCTGTTCTAAAACAGGCTTTCCAGTTTTAAAACAAGGAAATGAAACAGCAATTGAAGGGCCCCGAAAAAAGAGTATGTTGTAGATAGCGGCATTCTTTGAAAAAGAGAAACGAGATTTTGGTGGCTACTCAATCCATTTACCAATGACATGATTCAAAGATGAAGGTGTTGCTCATTTCAGTTTCGTATCAATATTAATCTTTGAACAGTTCGTTATCAGTAAAGAAAAGGGAAAAAAGAAAATGCATTTGGTGCTAAATTTTGTGATGAATGACAATTTTACACTGACAACTTCCCGATAAATGACAATTTTGCATTGTTAAAGTTTTAAATATATATCGAAATTTTCTACCAATATATATATATTTTGAAAATGTATGTTTCTTCTTAACTAATCCTTCTCTAAATGCGAAACTAATATTTATATTCTTGAAATTCTGTTCTGTACAAAGATGTTTGTTGCAGCAAATAATAAAAACAGTTTGTAATCACTTGCAATATTATACACAACAAGATCCATGAATAGATATACAGATATACAAATTATATCATTTAACTGAATAATAACAAAAAGGAAGTCAGATAATGCTAATCGTTATTCCGCTTTTTTTTCCACATTGTTGTAATTTAATTTACTGATCAACTTCTATACTTCTAAATATCAATTATGGTTGTCGGATAAATTGAAGTTGGTAGCATTATTTATTGATAAAACATTTCAACAAATGTTAAACTTTCATTTTATTAAGAAATGCGAAATTAAAATTGCACAATTTTTTCTTACATGTGCAAAAAAATTTTTAGTTAGGAGCAAAAAAACCGATAAGATTGAACCACTCATTTGTTTTTTGCTCATACGTCAACCCTCTATATAACATATCCGCAATCCATTTGTCATCTAATCCATTGATACGTCAATACCAACTACCCACATTTATCAAACTACTCAGATTTATCTGTTCTAATATCAGTCATTATCATTTTGCTCGTCACATTATGGAATAATATATTTATTGCTTTACTCAGTCATCTTATAACATAAATTTGATAATTTTAAGCTTCAAAGATCTTTTCAGCATATCATTTGCAACAGTTTAATTACAAAATATAAACCAAAATTGAAGATGTTGAAGTTTATCATTAATAGATGGTAGAGTTTATACACTTTAAATTATTATTAATTGAAGTTATACCTAATCCGGTATACGCTCCAGCTGTAATGCATTCATATGCTAGGTATGGTGATACGTGAGAGCCTATAGAAATTTTTTCACCATTTCAACCTTTAAACTATTAATTTAATCTATATAATAACTAAACTATTAAGAGTTTTAATTTTCTGATTTCATCCTAAACTGTCAAAATTTCATAAAAGCATATTCGGTTATATATTGGAATGCAATTTGATATATCACAGATCTAACAAAATTTATAAATCATTTCATCTGTGTTAATTCAGTATACTTCTAACATTTTTTTAAAGAAACTCATGAATGCAAAAAAAATAATTTTTGAAAATATAATTAACTTTTTCATTAATGACTATTTGTTTAATTGAATAATTGGAAGACAATCTGACTACTATCCAATCAACGTATTTATTTCTGCCAAAAACCTGAATTATAACTGTCTTTTCTGAAAATTCAATTTCAGTTACAGGAGGATATCTTATGCAATATCTTATGCAAAAAATACGAGATTTTATTAGTGATATTTGTCTTTGAAAGCCACAATTGATTTATATCATGATTACTCATACATTCAGTGCTATATGTCACTTTCGAACAAAAGTTGCAAGATGGCGATAGCTGCTTTAAAATGTTTTGTATCACGCAAGAATTAAAAAGCTCAGATTTACAACATACGTTAGGGCGGGGCAAGAAGAAAGAGGGAGGGATTAACGGTCAGGTTTTACTGAAAATGCAGTACTAATGAATATCACAGGTACATGAGCAACCAGTTTAGTTGACTATAGACTAATAAAATTGGTTTATATAAACTATGTTTGGTGCTCAGTTAAGAAACAATTTGCATTGTTAGTGTTTGATTCGGTTTTATATCAAAATTGTTCTACATAATATATCAAATAATGGTCATTTTACTCTTACTCTTTATTCTTCTTCCGGAATATTCGGTATTAGTTGGTGCTAATCCGTTCTGTAATTGTCCACAAGGACCACCACCATGTCCTCCACCACCACCACCATGTCCTGCACCACCACCATGTCCACCACTTCTTCCACCAGCTTGTCCACCATGTCCTCCACCATGTCCTCCACCATGTCCACTACCATGTCCTCCACCACTTCCTCCTTTACCATGTCCTCCACCATGTCCTCCCCCTCTACCATGTCCTCCACCATGTCCTCCCCCTCTACCATGTCCTCCACCATGTCCTCCCCCTCTACCGTGTCCTCCACCATGTCCTCCCCCTCTACCATGTCCTCCACCATGTCCTCCCCCTCTACCGTGTCCTCCACCATGTCCTCCTCCTCTACCATGTCCACCACCATGTCCTCCACCACCAATTTGTCCACCTCTTGCACTACCTTGTCCACCACCACTTCCACCACCATGTAGCTGTCCTTGCAAGCGCAAGAAGCGTTCCACACCTGTTGTTGCAGTTACTAGCGAAAATAGTACCACTGGTCATACTTTGTGCAACAACAATAATATTCGCAAAATTATCCTAAAGGTAAACATATTCTTTTTATCTTAATCAAAATGTTTTTTTTTTTTAAATCTATGATATAATTAAAATGATCTAAGATCAGTAATTTTGTAATATCTGAAGAGATACTATCAGACAAATCAATCTATGATCAAATGCAGAAATATTGAAAATTAGCAAAGTGAAGAAAATCCAACATAATCCTTTATTTGTCCTTGTAAGCGAAGAAATATTCGCATTCGTTGATTATTGCATATAATTTAAAAACGAAAAAATTAGAAATTTGAAAAACTTCAAATTACTTTTCACTAATTTTTAATTACATGTTTTAGTTACTATTGTAGAAGTGAAATACTTTTAGGGGAATTTATATTATTTTAAATTGCGTTACATCAAATTAATTACATGAAAATTTAATAAAATTAATTAATAATATCATAGCAAAAGAAGTTTTCATTTTTTGAAATTCTTCAAAAATTTCCAACACTCTGCAACTATTTATTTAATTGTAGAAGTTAAATAAGCAAAAATTACAGGACATAAACTACTTTTATATCTTAAGAATTGATATTTTCAAGATTTTAAATATTATCATTGAAGTGTTCCCAATTTACTGAAAATTAAAGCAACCAACTAATCCTTGCATTACCAATAGTATGGTAGTATTCGTTTGATCTTCCAAATATTTTTGTTTAACTTGGAAACTGATAAGATGAACATTTGTTGTCTTCAGATAAAACGATTGAGAAATATGATAATTGTGAGTGATAATATAAGATAGCACTTCAACCTTCCTATTTCATTTCATATTTTTAATTATTCAACCAAATTTCCTGCAATTTAATTTCAACCAAAATTTCTTTTTATAAAACGATTCCTTACATTGCAATTTATAATATGCAAAATTTTTACCAGCCTTAATATAAAAACTTCTGAGTAATTCGTTAACTATGAATTTTTGCGAATATCTTTTGCTATCTGAAAAGAAACGAAATAAAAAGCTTGAATGAAATATTTACTGATTTAATTCGCGCTGATGAATTCGTTAGATTGCGAAAGATAATTCTCCTATACCCATATCTCTTCATCAATTGTTTTATAAATTGAGACAGTTTAATCGCTTATTTTCAGTAATATGGGTTTAACAAAAAAATTTTCGAGATAAATCTTTCAATTGATTTTTAATTTGTTTGTCTTCGAGAGGAATTATAATTTTAGGCTGTATCCTAATTTTAATTTTTATTCTTTATATGATGATATCACGGAAGTATCAAAGAGGTTGTAACAGAGCAACTACAGTAATCTTTCAAACTATTTAATCAAAAAAAAGATTTTGTTCGTATTATATCAATCAATCAATCATTAACTTTTTTTAGAGTATCTTAAAAATACAGTTAAGCACTTAAGTATCAGAATTATTCCTTTTTTTAATTAACTTTTATTAATTAAAAATTCATTTATCATAAATTATTCATTTATCATGAATTATTATCTTCTCCATAAAAATAGGCAATTATTGTGCATCGATGAAACTTAATTTTTCATCCAAGACAATAATAATTATAATTTGAGACAAACTTAATTAAAAAATTAATTGAAATTCATTCATCATAAATTATTAACTAACATCAAATCTAAAATATTTTCGAGATTTTGTTTCGAAAAATTTTTTTTCTCCAAATTTATATTTTTATTAAATATAATTAAAAGGAATGAATTAGTAATAATTTCTGATGCAAAATTTATAAATAAGATTCTTTTGCAACTATGATTATCATTTAATCAATTAACATTAAATGATTTATGGAAGATGAAATTTACGTACGTCTTACGTATACATGCAATATTTCGACTCAACGTTTCAGAGCAAAAATTACTGGGCAACATTCCATGAATAATTAACCTTTGAATTCTATCAATGACCTTTGACTCATTTCATTTTCATAGGTAACAAAGGGGAAGCAGGGAGGGGGAAGATGGAAGGAGGAGAAAAGAAAAGAAGAAAGAGAAATATTTAACGGAAATTGATAAAGCTATTCTTTTTCTTGCAATTTAAATTGATTCATTAAAATTATGGCGCACAATTCAATTAATACAATAAGAAATCATTAATAAAATGATTGTAATGTTATTAAAACATCAGATAATGATTAGTGTTAATGATAAATAAATGTATGATAATGGAATGTTCCAGAATTTGGGCTCAGATGTAAAAGTTTCGAAAGCATCCATTTATTCGGAATTGAAAGCGAAACAAAAGAATGATTACGTGGTGTTATGTTCCCAATCAAGTTTATCATTTACAAGCGATTCAACGAATTATTGTGTTGATGGAAATATGGATCATTTTTGTTATGTATTTCAACTATAAGAAAATTTATTAATATTTTCTCACATAATTACTTTCTTTTTTTTTTTCAGATGAAATTTTTGCTTATTTAAAAAGTTAACATTCGTTATTCATTGTAAAATACCTGAATACCTGAACTTTTTTCTTACAGGAAATATTAGATGAAAATAATAATTAAAGTTTTATAAGAAAATGTAAAATATTTAATTGTGATATTAATTATAAATATTTTAGGTAAAAATTATTGAATTATCTTAATTAATTAATTTAAGATTTTTGCAAAATCTTAAATTATTTTTCTTTCTTTTTTCTTTTTTTTTCCGAAATATTCGAAAGGAAAAAAAAAACAATTATAATTATTATAATTATTATTAACCTTTTAAGGTAACGAAACATTTCATATTAGTTGGTGAAGTTTTTTTCCGTTGTAATAGTTTAAAAAATGTTTTTAGCTATCATAACAAGCAATAACTATTATTATTTATCATCATTTTCTTTTTTTCCTTCAAAAAGAAACAAAAAAAAATATTATTCATTAGGAAAATTATCAATGTAGTAATTGATGTTAACATTGTTGTTTGTTTTAAATATTCATTAATCAACATGTACTCTTATAATCATTCTTATTTGTAATTTCAATTTGATAAATTTCCATAGTTTTCGTTATTTCAATTCAATAATTTTATTGCAATATCGTACTGTTTGTTTGAGACGAGAAAATCAAATGATATATCTGTTGGAATGATGATATGATTATCATCTTAACTAAAACGTTTAATATCCGGGAGCTGAAATCATTTATTACGTTTTTATCAATTGCGTTTGTAATTGAAAACAAAAAAAGCAATGAAAAATGAAATTTCGTTTTACAGAAATGATGAAAATAGTTCAAGGTTATGATACTCTCTATATGTGATCATAATTTGATCTGTCTACAGTGATTCAAAATATCGTTCAGTGTAGATTTCGTATAAGTTAAAATAGAAATTTTCAGTTAATTAATTCATTGGAACTATGGATCTCACAGCTTTATTGCCGTCATATATCAGATATGGAATGAAAAGAAAGTAAATCAGTTGCTCGTTTTATTATCATATGATTGATTACAAATAGCTATAAAATGCTTAAATATGGATAATTCATTTTGCGTAATTCTCATGATAAAATTTTAAAATTTTATCAGTTCGATGTTTAAGAAATGCAAATAGCCTCAAAAATTATATTAAAGATAAACCAATTTAAATATATATATCGAATGATACAAATGAATTGGAAATAACATATGATTGCGAAAAAATGAAATTATCAAGTGAATAATTATACGTTGAACATGAGGAAGTTAGAAAATATTGTAGCTTTGCCATAATTGCATATACAAATTATTGACTAATATCATTTTCATAATAGATAGTTCCATCTAGCAATAATGCTGTATATGTTAATTTTAATGCTCTGAGAGCTTCTTTAGTTTCATATCGAGTGCGTAAATTTGATTGGGGCTGCGTTACCATCTTGGCGGATTGGTGTATAAAAAGGTGGGATAGCTCTATTTTGGTTGCTTCTTTAGTTGTGAGGAGGTTAAGCGTGGCGGTTGGCTGGGATTGGAATTGCTGCGAATTTGTTGGGTCGAACTGTAAGGTTTTAGAATAAGGGGATGGAGTCGAAGGATATCAATGAATTGGTCAAACCAAACGGTTGTAATACCGAGGGCAAGGAGTTCATCAAATCCCTTCCTAAAAGCATCAAGCGACGAATTCAAGCATTGAAGAAACTGCAAGTCGAGGGTTTGTGTATATTTCCATTACTCGATTTTTACGTAAAATGTGCTAGAGAACATGGTTAAAAGATCATAAAATAAGCACTAAAAAAAAAGCAAGATCTTGAAAAATGGACAGTGGTATGGGATTTTAAACCAGGTCATGAAGTTGTTTTCCTAAATTTCAATCAAACACTATTTTAGGTATCAATGTTGAAGCCCATTTCTATGAGCGTGTGCATCAATTAGAAGTAGAATTCGCCCCTATGTTCAATGCTTTGCATGATAAGGTAAATTGTTTTTTTGTCCCTACATTATATTCACTGTCCCTAAAATAAATTAAGAGCAGAATTTAACAAGTTGGTAGCGATTCTGGTAGTTCTGTGTGATGTAACTGTTCAATAGTGCGCAATGATAAGCAGTTTGCTATTCAGTATTCCTCCTTACATATAAATACTGAGATAATTTTGATACTGTAGGAGTTCCGAGAGATTTGTTGTACTTTCTAGATTTCACGTAGTGTATAGTCTTCTCTCGACAACCGTTGGATCAGAATAATCGGATTTTTATCCTTGTATTACTTGCAGAGAAAAGCGATTGTGATGGGTAAATATGAACCCACTGATGATGAAGCTAATTTTCCAATTCTGCACGGTTATACGAAGGAAGAAATGGAGGTAAATATCACTGCTGAAAATTTTTTGAAGCAACCCATCCAATTTTTGCAAGTAATTGTTTTAACATGTGTAAATGTTATTGAATTGTCAAGTGAACTTGGCCTATACTTGCAGCAAATGGAAGAAGCATCAGCCCCGGAACCTAACCAACCTACAAAAGGTGTCCCAAATTTCTGGTTATACCTTCTTAAAAACGTAGATCATATCTGTGAGATGATCCAGGAACACGATGAACCAATACTTCAACATCTCGTTGATGTTACATGTGATGTCCAGACTAACCCGGATGTAAGATTTCATCATAAATATTATAATTTATGGGCGCTTCATCATCGATAGGATTTCCAAAAAGATATTTATTTGACATTGCTGAATAGCGAAGCTAGTATTAGCATTTGTAATTGAAGTTTTGTAAAAAAGTTGCTTTGCTGTTTGATATATGCTATTTTTTAAACATTTATGCTTTTTTATGGACGAATTTTTTTAGTCATATACTCTCACATTCCATTTCGAACCCAATGAATATTTTTCCCAGACGGAGTTGAAGAAATTTTATACCCTACAAGTTCCTCCGGATGATGACGATATTTTCGAGTATGACGGTCCAGTAATAGTCAATACCAAAGGGTTACTTTCGATTTTTTTTCTCAGTCTTGTAGTATTTATCCACGGTATTATGTTGCTGAAGAAATCAATTATAAACCTCTGATTGGAAGGAGGCGTATATGTACGCTATCTCACCATAAGTTACAGTACTTTAATTTGCCGTTGTTAATTTTACATACTACATTACAGTACCGAAATAGATTGGAAGGATGGGAAAAACGTTACAAAGAAGATTATTAAGAAGAAACAAAGGAAAGGCAATGGTGCTGGTCGCTTTGTTACAAAAACAGTCAAAGCTGACTCTTTCTTCAACTTTTTCGATCCTCCGCCTATGAAAAATAAGGATGAAATCAATGAAGATGATGATGTTAGCATGTTTTCTGTTTCGTCTTACTTTCATATATTTGTGTTTTTTCGAATATTTTTGATTTATTTAAAAGTTGAAGCTCTGATAGACTGCAATGTAAGCATTTGCTGAGAATAGATCGGATTGTGGACAGCTAATTTAGTATATATGAGTGCTTCTTGTTCCTCCTGATTTATTAATTCTCTGTTTTAGGACGCTGAAACTCAGGAATTATTGCAAGCTGATTTTGAGGTTGGCCAGTTATTCCGTGACCAAATTGTGCCTAGAGCGGTGCTGTTTTACACAAAGGAAGCAATAGATGAGAATGATATTTTTGAATATGATGGCGATGAAGACGAAGATGAGGTTCTGCTTTTCCATTATTTGCAGTCATCTAAGGTCTGATTTTGCTGCATACTGAATGTGCAATTTTCGCTAACATATTCCGTCAATTTCCAACATTTTTCCTCGCTAACATATTCCGTTCGTATGTAGTTGTTTACTCTACCCATCAGCACTTGTCTCATTGTGAAGCTTGCTTGTTTTTGTGTGCATTTCAGTACTTCCTAATACTGCTACCACACCGCCATGGGTTTTTGAGAAAATTTTGTCGTAACATCATTTTTTTTTGACCTCTCTTTGGATCAACCGAACTGTTCAGTCATTCAGTTCTCTTTATCGTCTAATGGTAGCAAAAGACATAGCAGAGAATATCATGGTTTTGCCCAGTTTTTTAATATTCATCACTACAGAATTTTTTAAAATAAATGAATGTTTCAGACTGAATTGGCTGACGAAAGCGATAATGAATAGCTGCTATTGCTGGAACTGTTTGCATAATAAATTCCACTCATTGCTGTATTGATAAAGTGTTTTGCACCGTCTCTTTTTTTACAATATTTCTGATGAGATGTGTTCAATCGTGGAAATTTCTTAATGAATGAATATTCTTTTGTCTTTTGAAACACAGGGACATGCAAACATGTAATGAGAATGTATCGTTTGTTGCCGCAAAAAATATTTTATTAAAATCCCTTGTTGCGCATTTGGTAACGGTTGCTGCCGTTGGTGTTTTTCGCATGCGGTGCTCAACGAAGAGAATTGTAGCATTTAGGACAGTGTTTTACTTTTGTGACGGCAACATCATGGATTTTATTGGTTCGTAAAATATTTCATGATTCCATGAGATAAGAGTAATAACTTCTAGAGCATTTAGTTTACAGGCATTTATGATTGGGTTGTTTATACTAATCTAATGTATTGGTTATTGTAAGGATATGAATTCGCTGGAGGCTGGTGAATCTTGAAATCATGGAAGAAGTCGAAGCTCTGAGAGTTTTGAATGAATTGTCCCACATAAATATTGATAATCCGGATCTAACAAGTGTGTTGGAGAGCAAGGTCTTGTTTGATCGCTCACTTTATTCTCTTCCGGATTGTCCTGTGCGTCGTCGTTTCTTTTCTGTTGTTGAATGTTTTCTAATCAGCCTATGGCAGAAAAGCTTTTTCGGATGCAAATGTTTGGATGAGGAGGCGCAGCATATCCTTACCATATTTGGCGTTTTGAAAGATGTGGTCCAGGAAATTAACTTCAGTACGGGTATGTAGTTCCAGTCCGTCTTTCAAGTCTTCTCATCCTTCCCACCGAAATGGTTCCTTGTCCATTATTTCCAAGTTTTCTCATCTCCCGTCTAGGTGGTACTTCATTCTGTTCTTAGATAATTGTATCTTTTTCTCGGTTGGTGAATTCACTCGATGTGGTACGGCGGAGTTATATGGAGTATCACAAGTCATTTGAATCATATAGTGCTTGTTAAACTGACCGATATGGAATAATTAATTGTATCATCCCATTAAAAATATAGTATCCATTTATGACTTCCCTTCTTAAGTGCCCGCATCCATGATCTTTTACATCGACGATCTCATTCTGCAGAGACTGTGTGGTTTGGTGGTGAGCAGGCAGGCCTTGAAACTAATCCACTGAATAATGCAGTCGCATTTCTCAGTTGCTGTTGGCATGCAGCCGCACTTGCTGTCAATATTTGTGGTTAGTTGCGAATTTTGCCTGTTGTGACGACTTGTGTTTATTTTCCAGAGGTTTTCATCTGTTTACTCAAAAATCTATGAAAAAATAGAAAACTTTATCAATCCTTTAGACTGATTTTGCACTACTGGTTTTTTTATTTTTGAGAGGAGTTGGTAGCACTTCTTTATTCATTTGACAGTCACTTGTTTTCAGATGCTAGTGAAATTCAGGACTTATTAAAAGCTTCAACTCGCCTGATTCCGCAACGCAGTTGTTTGTTAACAGCCTTACTGACACAGGATGAAAGATGCCTTTCTGTTGCTGTTGCATTACTGCGCCTAGAAGCTTCTAAAATGTAAATTTCGAAAACTGATATAAAAGATCTTTTACAACATTGATTACGTATGATGAAGAGTGATGTAGTTCGAGGTGTGCTGCGTTTCACTTTATCGTTCAGTTATGTTGAAATTTATATTATGGTACACTTAACAAATTTTTCCCTCTGGATCATAGCTTATAATTGTACAGAAATTTTTGACTTTTGAAAGTATTGTCTTATTTAGAGTCATCAATTAGGAAATTGATTCAATTTGAAAATAAAACGAAAAAAGGCAAGAAACTTGCCAAAAGCAGGTATTTCAAAGAGAGATAATTCCATTTTTTCGAATGATAGCGGATGACTTGAATATCAGTAAAATAAATAAAGGAATTAATTACTCGTAAATTTTAGCGACACGCCACCTCAGCTCAAAGCAATGTGGTTATTCCGACATATTTTATTTTCTATAGCCTATGACCATCAGGTATAGTATTGTTTCTTAGTGTCCTTTATTTAATATGTTAACCCTTCAGTGAGGAAAGATTTCTTTTTACAAAAATAAAGCTTCGAACTTTTCCTAGAGGAAGTTTTTTTGGCAACTATTAATTTTGAAACTAAGATCGCTAGTCCAAACTCTTACTGGATCGTGCTATCGTGTTTTGTTTTTATTATTTCAAAAATCTACATAGGTAGTTCTGGATTGGCTTCATTCGGAGTTAGCCGCGGTGCCTTTCGTATTACGTTTCCTCAAAATATTGATCAAACAACAGAAGGATGTTGATCGACAACAATATAGTGGTTTTTCGTGTTCACCGTATGTTTTGTCGTATGATTTTCTAAGTGACAATAATCGACTTATTTGCTGTGGCATTATGGTATTGACTCTAAGATATGAAAGCATGCTTTGTTTTCATGAATGTGTATTCGGAAGGCAAATTGGAACAGAAAGAAATCTATGAATTCGATTCAAAAAGATCAAAATTCCTCTCCGCTGTTTCCTGTTCAGCGCTTTTAATTCATATGGTCTACAAATTTTGGCAGATTTTTGGAAATGATTATGCTATTCATTGTCTGTTTAGGTGTTGTGAAAGGAACAAGAAAATTCGGTTTGTTCGAAGCAAAACGGTTTCTTCTGGTAATGATCTAACTCTTCGCATTCGGCAGTTGCATGGAGATTTACCCGTCACTATCCCCTACACATTTTCGAAGATCGAAAGGGTTAATTTTTACATTCAGTCTGCGTAGCAGTAACTGGATTATTCGTAGGATATCAGAACTCCGATATCTTGTATTGAACTTCGGAGAGCTGTTATGCGCGCTAATATTTGGCATTTTAATAATTTCTCTTTTGTGCATAGAACTTCGGTTGTTCTCCTGATTCATTACGGTGGACCTACCATCAAATAAAAGAATAATTACGGTACTGTTGTAGGAAGTATGTCTGATGGTGCCTAAATCTAGTGAAGAGGAGTCAGGCGACCAGCAAATTATAAAATGTTTCGAGAACTTACGAACTTCCTGCATACGGTTGCGAAATTCGGGTGATGCCCCATTTAATGTGATGCCCATAATTGGGATTGTTGAACAGCTGAAGAGGGCAGTAATGGAGAGTGATACTGTGTCAGCATGCAAGAGCAGCCGCGAAAATCAGCTGGAGACTAATATGACATAATACGTGAAAGATCTATTTCTAAGGAATTAATATTTTTATTCCCATTTGGACATGTATTTTGCCTGGATTGAGTTTTTTTTCATTTTCAAATGATGTGAGGAACAAATAAAGTGGTTTTATACATACGGATTTTTGTTGAAAAATGTGCGAGCTCTCATTTTCTCGCTAGTTCATATTTCTTATATGTAATTAGAGCTGTCGAATGTATCTCTTCCGTTATATAGACAAGTTTTTAGATTCCGACGTCAGTTATATAAGAATAAGTAACATAAGAATAAATCTCGTATGCTCTTTCTTGTCGATGCTTTAATTGGGAGTGTCCAAGGATATTGGAAAAATTATACAGGTCCCATAGATACCGTGCTCCTTGCAAAGGTAGATATTACCGTAAATGTAGAGCTTCAATAGACATTGGTTTTTAGTTCTATGCCTTAATTGGGAGAATAGAGGAAATTGCACAGATCCCAAAGATTACAGGGCATTCCGAAACCCCACCCCCTCCCCAATGGTACGTGTTACTGCAGATATAGGGCTTCAATGGGCATTGGTTTTTAGCGAATTGGCTCTGGACCTGTGGTCGGTATCTCTAGGCGACGAGTTGGTCTATATCGTGAAGGGTTTAGGGTTGAGGGTTTATGAGTTTTTGGGTAGCGGCTGAGCGTTGATTTGGGCTCGGTGTGGTAGGGACATGGGTGGCTTGTTGATGTTGTTGGATTGAATTTGGTTGCTTTCAGTGTGGTCCTTAAAATGTCTTCATCGGGAAGCGATCGTCATCGATCAAAAAGTCACTCTCCTAGAAGGTTTGTTTGTTTATTGATAAAAGGAAAGGAATAGAATGCTTCGAAAATCTTCCAATTGAGGAAGTTATCTGATGAATGCACTCGATGTGCTCATAATTCAATTTCGTGGGTGGTCTGGTATCTCAGCGCTTGGTTTTTTTCTAAATCGCCTTATACGATGGTTTTGGTATGTATAACGCTATCAGGGCCAATGCGGTAGTGTATTCGCGCTGAGAAAGAGAACCAAATATTTTGTTTTAACCTGAAATAAATTTGGCTAGAGTTGCATAAATCAGAGTGAAGTTGATGTTTGGTGGTACTACAGTTTCTGTTTTTTATATGTATTACTTTCAGTGAACGATCTGACTCACGTAGCAATACGCCACCGCGTCGACGTAGCCGTTCAAGATCAGTTGATCATGCAGCTGAGCAGTTCGGTCGGCTGCATATATGTAACTTCGATGAAAGTCTGAGAAAGGATGATCTGAAAGACGCGTTTGGGTATTTTTTTAAATGTTATGAATTGCGAGAAGGTTGCTTTACAAACTTGAGTCATGTTTTCATCGACACTAAATTTAGAGATAGTAATTCGTATCCGAATCATGTTTTTTAAGATAATATTATCTTGCAGAAAGTTATGATATCAACACATTTCTTTTTAATTTGCAGTTGTACACGTTAGGGAATTTTATTCTTTGGTGGTTGTAGGAGGCTACTGAGCAACTAGTTCATAAAATAATCTGTTTTGTATAATGGTAAAGCCATTTAGTAAATTTGGCGACATCGATAATGTTTGGTTGGCGTCATATCCGCCACTGTTTGCATTTGTCACGTTCAAAGCGAAGGAAGATGCTGCTGATGCGCTGAAAGAGATGAATAACGCGTGCGTAAATTCATAGATGGTTCATTTGATATTAGTTACCACAGAGAACGGGGTAGCGCTATGACGTTAATGTGTTTTACATCCAAAAATTTTGTAATTGGAAGGTAGTTTGAGATTTTGTAGATATAATGTGGTTAATTTATTGTATTACCAATTGCTACCAATACAGGTACATTGGAAGAAACAAGATCAAGGTAGCTACGGCTCATCCACCAAGAAAACCAGGTGAGCGAGGTCCGTCACGTCGCTATGGTGGTGGCGGTTATCGAGGAGGAGGTGGACCACGGTTTGTTCTTCTCCAAATGTTTTGTCTGTATTATTTTCTCTGTTGTACTGTGTTATTTGAAATTCATTAAGTTTTACTGTTAGCCACCTTTGTTTGGAATCAATAATCGTCTATTTATAATTTATTTTCCAGCTCATATGGTGGATATGGCGGTAGAGGCGGTGGATACGGAGGAGGCTACGGTGGACGATCAGGTGGTTCTCGTTCATATGGTGGAGGTGGTTATCGGAGCAGTTACAGTAGTAGCGGAAATGGTGGTGAGCGAAGGTAGGATTTTTGGTCGATGAACTACGTTCAGGATTGTGCATCAGATTGAACCCAAAAGAATTAGCGTCTTGCTATATTTTATTTCATGATTATAATGCTATGTGCTTCCCTCTCTTAATTTCAACATGCTCCATTTCGTGTCTGATGGTGTGTGCACCTCCTTGTTTTCAATCTGAACACAATGAACTATGCTTGGTTTGAAGGATTTTCACTTATTCTAAAAAAGAAACGAAACAGCGGCTAACGACTTAATAAGGATTATAAGTAACCCATTAAAACTTCATGCCTCTTTCAAACTGTCAACTGGTTATGTCGAAAGTTTCTAAAATTCATTTTTCTTTATATTCCAGTACTCAGTCTCTCTTAAATGAAAGGAAAGAAAGCATTGCTTATGTATAAATTGGTCCGTCCTGCATTGGCCGAACTATGCAAACTGGTGTTCGGGTACGAATGAAATGAGTTATCCTCACTTACGGCTTCTGCCGACCAAGCCAAATTTTGGTACTACTCATATGTAGACGGTTCGGTTAACAGTTGTACGGTGGGCGGATACTGGTAGCTTTGACAAAATCGGCTGCATTTGATTGTGTAAATTGCTGGATTCCGCGATGAATAATATCGGTGGTTACATCACAAGATATTCTTTTAAATGAAATATTGGGCATTGTACTACTACAAGTGGTAAGTCCGATTTTGCGCACTTGTATTTCTGGGTCCTGTCTCCTGAGTAAATCCCGGATCAAATTGTGCTTTTTTCTGTCTTCGAAATTTTCGGGTGATGAAGGCCGTTTTTAGTCTTTTTGCTGGTAATGCTGTAATGCGATTTGGTTGTCCCTAATTTCTCACATTGTTCCTCTTTGGGCTTTAAAGTCATTGAAATGGTATTGACATAATGTTCAGAATTGTAAACTAGTTTTACTTAAAATTGACCAATATGGCATTCGAATTGTTTCTCAAGTACCGAACAAACCTTATTCTCAAAATAGCATTAGCATATCAAGTGAGGTTCTGCTTATCAAATCATCATTGGTTCATTTGTCTACCAATAACATGTGTATCAAACCGCTAGTGGTTCATCTGTTTGTTGAAGTTTAAATATTTTCTCGAAGCTCGTTATATTTATATTTTATCGGGCTAGTATCGGTAAACAACATATTCCACGAGGACTTCGTGTTGTGAAATCTGCATAGTTCTGATGCTCCAATGCTTAATATGATTTTTCAAAGGGAATCTGTCAAAGGTAAGCTCATTTCTTACATTTTGTCAACTTCACTATTTCTAATGACTGAATCTTTCAGGAGTGGCAATCGATACAGTGATCGACGTTGATTCGTTGTACCATTCCATGCTGACAGTGGTTATTTTTTCTCAAATCAAGTTCTGCTGTTGTTTTTTCTTCAGTTAGATCTGTATTTGAAAACCAAAATTTTATCTTAATTTCTCTGTTCAGATAATTTCAACAAACGGTTTTTGTTTGTAAAAGGTTGAAGTTTTATGTATCGTTGTAAAATTTTTGCGTTGTTGATCAGATTTACGTTTTACATTTTTCTGTAATTTGAACAAGTTGCTGAATAAATTATCGTTTATCGTTGTATGAGTTATGTGTTGCTGTCAGTATTGAGAAAATAACACCATAAAACATATTATAGTTATTATGAGCACGGGATTTGATCCATGTATCGTTATTGAAGCAAATTTCTGTTATGTCAAACTGTTAAGTGCAAATATTAAATGATTGAGAAATGAAAAAAACAATTTTTTATGCTCTCGATGTCGCCAAACTGGACTAGATTTTTTTTCAGTCTTCGGACAGTGGTGTGTCATATGCTTCCTTAAGATAATAAAGTGAAGATTTTGAAATGGAGTGGCCAAGAGATTTGCAATTGCTAATTTTCTGATATCTTGCAAAATTTTAAACGGGTTATCTCTTGGTCGCCTGTAACAATCCTAATTGCAAATGTAAGTGTAAATGGGTTAGCTTAAGTTTACTGCGTTCACATAGAACTTGTAAGCATACATCGTGACTTCCAAATCTCATTGTAATGAGATTATGGTCCTGTAAATATAGTGAAATGAGTGTGGAAAACCGCAAGTACACTGTTATAAATTTTCATCCTGGACGGAATAAGTTGTTTGTATATCTGGTAATCCTGTATCTTGTAAATAATATTTTTTCAAATTATTGGCATCATACGATGTAAAAATAGAGTAAAAAAGGAAACTTGAAAGAGTGTTGATGATAACCTATCTATTGAACCAATGAACTGATAACTAAGAAGAGGGAGAGGTGACAAATTTTGTGCGAAATTTAGTCATCGAAAATTCTTATCTCTATTGCATCTTTTTCTCTGAAATAACATATTAAATGAGAGGAGATAAGCGCTTATGTCCATGCATGTGTGCTTGTATTTCAAATAGTTGTGTTATAAATATAGCGTATCACAGTATGAAATGCTGTGATAATATGAAGTAGAAATGAGGGATCATCTGATGCATAATATTGCATAAAACTGCTTTCGGCTTGTGTTTACGTCAAAGATATTGTAGCTGCAAATTTCAAGAACTCGGATTTCTGTTCTATAGTAATATGAAGTAAAAAATGAGAGATCATAAGTAAACGAATAATCGGAGATCTACCGTTCAGAAAAATAATTAAAATATATTAATTATCGAAAACTGATTAAAAAAATTATGATTATCCTGATGATTATTTTCCGGTCAGTGCATATAATCAATCATTAAATTATTCATTTGAAGAAGAAATTGTAGTTAACTTTAAACAGACAAGTAAATAGATAATAACTGATTTACGATAAAAATTAAAAAAGATATTTCTGTTTTTGTTTTTAAATAGTTGAGATTAATTTCCATCAGAAATCAAAAAATAATTTTGCATGAAATAATAATGTATGATAATTTGAAGCTCTAATCGAATTGCAGATTCCATATCACTTGCAATTCATTGATAGAATCTCTTCATGTGAATATTTCAAAGGCTTTGTAATTTAGCAAAAATAGATAAGCTATTCAAATTGTTTTAATCAGAAATTTTTTTATTATTCAAAGAATACGACATTTTGCCCAATCTATTTTACATTTACATGAAAACTTTTAATTTCATTCTGGAAGATATTTTTCTCCTGGATAAAATATTTCGAAAAAGAAGAGAATAATAGTCTGTAAAAACAATATGAATTTATAAAGATATGAATTTATATTATATGAATTTATAAATTTATATCTCATTACTCTAATAAATGTAGTTAGTATGGGAATGGACTATTTGATAAATAATAGAATAATCAAATTTTATCAACATAAGGAAATTGTACTAAGAATTGCTAGAGGCAGATCAATCAAATTGAGTTCATTCTCTGACGCATGAATTTTGTAGTTGAAGTGTTAAAATATGTATATATGAACATATACTATATCGATTCGACATATACATCTTGATATATATATATAGTATATGTTCGTATGTATATATTTCAACATTTATATATATATATATATATATCGAGATATATATGTCGAATGTTTATCAAAATTATTGCTTATTTCATTTTATTGCTCGCTTCATTCCTTTTTCATCATTTTAATAAATTGAAAGTAAGCTGAGGGAAGTGAATATAAAATACAATAAGCTTAATTGATTAATGAACACTTTCATAATATCAATGAAAATAATTGATGCAATATATTTATTTTAAATGCAAAAATTTTTTGTTGAAAAGAGTATAGAGCGAAATTTTATTAAATTGTAGTCAACTTTTAGCATTTTCTATTTAATCGCTTCATTGAAAATAATATGATGTCATAATAATATGATGGAAAAGTTAGAAGTTAATAGGTGTGTTAACTAGAATTAATGTCTAAATTAATTCATGTCTAGAAGTTTTAGTCATTTTTGAAGTATTCATTTCTTTTTGTTTTGTTTGCTTATTAATGAATTAGTAATTAATAAACAAAATTTTAGTCAAAATTTTTTTTTTGTTTATTTTCTAAATAAATTAAAAAATGTGAAGGAAAAATTAAAAACTTGAAATTTCCGTTTACTACGCTTTCTAACACAATCAATAGCAGTTGAAAAAATTTTTTTAGTGCGTCGTATCATTTGATGATAATGTTGAAAACTGTAAAAATATTTAATGTGTAGTTATGTGATAAATGACCATTGCAAGACATTAATGGTAACTTATTGATATAAAATTCATAAATAATTACAACTATTTCAATTATTTTCAATTTATTCTACAATTTTAAAATTATAACCATAAAATGAGTGCAACATTTATTCTTCAAATCTTTGGTATCACTATTTTCTCACTCATGTTTTTCTGCTTTCTTACGGCAAGAAATTAGTAAGATAAATATGAAGGTATGGATATAAAAAAAGCAACTGTAAGCACTTCAAGTTGTGATCGACTTCAAGTTATCTCAAATTTTTCGTAATCCATTTTGCAAAATATTCAAATATATGAATGAATATATTGTACAAATAATTTTTATATATGTACAAATATGCTGTAAGTAATTGAATTGAAAAGTTTTGAAATACGAACATTGAATAATCTAATTTTTAAATATATTGAAAATTCCTAACTTATTGATATCATTTTTCAAATTTTCCTAAAATATCAGACTTTAATTTAACTAATTACAAATACAAATTCATTGTTATTGGGGTTGGAAATTTTTAGATAACTAGTATCAGTGAATAGTACAGTGGAACAAGATACGTTAACAGTTTTATCACACATCTGAAATGAATAGCAGCAATATGGTTATCGCAGTATTATTACTAGTTTTTTGTTTTAAATTAGTAGTAATGAATAGTTTGTGATCTTCTCAAATATAACTGAGATGGCATTTGAGGAATTTTGAGGAATTGAGGAATTGAGGCATTTGCGGAATTATTGTTCATTCGTTTTCATTTCTTCCAAAATCCGTATACCTTCAATTACTTTAGCGTAGTTCTCCATTCATCGAATAAATACTAAACAAAAATAATCAATATTTCAAATTTAAATTTGAATTTTGGTTTGTAAATTTCCTTTTTTTTAAATGTCGCTCTTTTTTGAAATGATTAGCAGTTATCATTTGCATGTTAACTTGATTAGAATCATTTATAATTTTATCATTGGTTAATTCATCTTCAAGTATGATTCGATAATTTTGATTTTGATATTTTCGAATAGTTAAAAAGAAGACACATTGATGTATTTCTTCCTGTTAATCATTATTCAATGTTAATCATGGTTGATTTCGTCTTTTTCAAATAGATGATCGGTGAAATTTCTTTATTTGATGAATGAGGAACAATTTGAAAATCTAAACAATAATATTTTTATGCATCTTTTTTTTGCAGTGGAATGTAAGATAAATAAGTGATCTTTCAGTGAAGCAGGAAACAGGAAGTAAAACGTTGTAATTAAGCTCAAAAGCATTATTATTTATTAGCTGGACTAAAAAAGATTACGAATATGCTACATTAAAAATCAAAATAAGAAGTGCTGGTCTGAAATAGTAAAACTTTTTAAGTACTTCAAGTAGTCAGGTATTTTTTATGTCCTTTTTTACTGAAGAAAAGAAGGAGAATAAGTAAGTAGGCAAAAGGAAGAAGGAAGACGGAAGAAGAAGAAGGATTACTCTGAAGTCCATTTTCATGTATATAAAAGGTCATTTTTCATTTCCATTCCGGATCCTTTCTTTCTTCCTTCTTCGTAACCGATAGTAGTCTAATTATCTTGTTTCATCAGTACTACAAGAAATTAAGCTACAAATCTTTTCCATTTCATTCGTGAAAGATATTGGTAAAATTATTTGTTAGTGCAAGATGAAGGAATTTTTTTTAATTATCGAAATTGATATTAAGCATAAGATAAATAGCTTGTAATTAATTTCAAGCCTAAGATAACATAACGATATCAATCATAAGATCAAGCATAATAATAATTATACACACAAATGAAATTGTATCATTTAAAAATTAATGAACGAACTTCTTCATTAATTTATAATAATTGAATTAGTTTCACCATAACACTTCAAAGATTGATAAAAAATTCATTCATTCATTTTTGAATAACACAATTTCATTTGCATTAATTAAACATTAGTAATAAGAATATAGATATGTTCATTAGAAATAAAGTATTGAAGCATACATAAATGATATGTTATGATTGAAAAAGGAATATTTAGAAGGCTGCTTTCATTTTTATAATTTCAATATTGAAAATGAAATTTTCGGTTATGTGTTATTATTCTTAAGGATCTGTTAAGAAGAGCTAAAGAATAGCCACTCATATAATTTTATAATTTCTTTTTTCTTTCTTTGAGAGAGAGAGAGAGAGAGAGAGTAGAAGGGAAAAATTTATTTTTAAAAAATGTTAATTTCAATAACGATTTATCATTACATCACTTTTTTTAAGAAAAGAAAGAAATAATAATAATTCTTACTTCTGTGTAATATATCGAACATTTAAGTGCAGAAATACTAAAACTTCATGAAATTATACATCCCTATTATAGATACACAAATTTTTCGCTGATTAGTAATAGTCTTTTCCGACTAAGTTTCTTCGTTTTACAGTTTCATAACAAATTAAATGCCTTCCAATTGGTTTATTTCTTAGTAAGATTTCTCTCATT
>CAKAEH010001936.1:0-165530 GCA_916381525.1 Cercopithifilaria johnstoni | reverse complement strand
AATTAATTAATTGGCTAATTGAAATGAAATAATATTTATTGTTTTTTGTTGTTATTATTGTTTCCATCACAAAATAAAGCTTCATTTCAATTTATTTCTATTTCTATTACACCCTAAATGCATCCTACCCTTCACGATAAACCTTTGCTGTGTATATTTCTGTATGTATGTGTGTGTGTGTGTGTGTGTGTGTGTGTGTTTGTGTGTGTGTGTACGTGTGTGTGTGTGTGTGTGTGTGTGTTACATTTGATACGTTATCTTCAGCAAAATTTTATTTTTTTTAATCTTCTGAAACAACCTATTGCATTGAAGCTTCTGAAATAAGAACACACACATATATACATACATCCATAGATAACAATAGTACCATAGAATTCATATCACTTCAGAATAATCATGCGGAATGCATAAAACGGTACAATCGATTCTGTTTGCGATACCCATTTTGCTGACTCGAAATTAAATTTATCTTTGGAGACGTTCTGCTTAGATAATAACAAACTAATTACAAATGTTATTTGATTCCTTTTTTATTTTATTTTATTAATTACGTCTGTCTTCAACAGGTAAACAATAAATACAAAAAATGAATGTCTTTTTTCTGTTCCTTTTCCGATTCTAAATATATTCCAATTTATTTTTCCAATCTGCAAATTTCTCAACCTTATTTTAGCGTAAGATTTCCGTGAGCGTTTTGTATTTAACATTTCTTATTATAACTTATGAATTATGAGTTAATATTTCACATATATATATGATCAAACTGATTATACATTCTGTTCAATAAGTCTCTTAGTTCCAATCATCAGCTTGTTCCGGTCTAGTCTGCATGATCGCTAAGAAATAATCTTATTGGATCGGTTAACCTTGTTGAATCAATGCAGGATTTGTTTAAAGTTAAAAAATACTTCCAAGAAAGTAAAACACATATATGTACCGAGAAAGTGAAACGGACATTTCAGAAAAAATTGTTCAATTATTTTTGGAGGACCATAAATTATTAATGTGAGAGACTAAAACACAATCCAGCAGTAGAGAAGTCATTTGAATTTGTCATCAAATAGAGTGAATGGAAAAACCTACATGAATTCCTTGAAAAACATAATTCTTTTAATATTTAAGTTTCCATTCATAATATAGATGAAGTAAATGGTTTAGATAAGGAACTAATACGAACAATATATCCATCACTGAAGACAAGGAAATTTACAAATGGTTTTGGCCCAAAAATTCCAAAAAAATTCATTTCTATTATCCAAAAAATTCTACCGTATTTTTGGATAATAGAAGCGGTGGAATTTTTGGGCCAAAACCATTTGCAAATTTTGAAGTTCACTTTTTTTGGAGAATTGGATATTTTTGCAATTTATTGAATAAATCAATCATTTAGTCATTTTACGGCAATATTTTTTATTATCTCAATTACTGAGCTATCGAAAATCAATGTTTCCTCACTTAGGTCCTTCTCTATCATCTGTTGTATCCGTTATGTATCCGTTGTATCCTTTGTAGAGCTCAGGCTTATTTCATTTCAGAAAAATTGTGCGGTTAATCGATCTCAGTAATGTTTAGGGCATAATTTTTTTTAAGAGAGAGAGAGAGAGGAAGATTTTCATCAAAGGCATCAATTTTATGAATCAACTTGAATACTTGAAGTGTGATATTTTCTCTTCATGAGAAACATTGAAATGAAATGATGGGATGTGTCCTAACATGGCCAGAATATTTCCATTTAGTTGACTGTTTTATTGCAACGTTTTCAGCGCACATTCTTAAATTAAAATATGAGAAAAGTTTTGTGACAAAAACAAATTTTACAACATTACTTCGAACTTTGCTCATTCTAATGCCATTCTCTATTACATATTTCTCCCATTTATTTCTTATTCCAACCTAACGAACTGTCACTAATTTATTCTTGTCATTTTTCTGCATATTTGCTTAGAAGAGCTAATAGAATTGACAATTAAATTTTGAAAATCTTGTTGAAATTAAATTTTTAGAAGTTTATGATATAAATTTTAATTGCTTAATTTTTTTCAAATTATAGGTAGTTTCTAGTGAAATAATGACAGAAGATCCGGAAACGGGTACAAAGAAGCGTACGGTGATAACGGAGCGAGTAGTTACAACCAAAACATTTCATATTTTACCGATCGTTGGTGATCCAAATCAATCAATGACAATGGTTAATGAAACAACAGTATCTCATCCTGAAGTGTCCAAATTAACTTATAAAGATGGTGAAATATCATCTCTTTTGCCATCTAAACTGTCACCCACAGCAACCACACGAGTTATACAACTAAATCATAATCCATTCAATGATATTGACTACGATCGAGTTGCCAATTTGATCATTATTACCCGAGTGAAGCTTGATTCCATCGTCAAAGTATCCTTTTTCTTATAATCACATTCATACAATTGTTTGAATTAAAATGAATTAATTAGCTCAATGATACCAGCAATCTTTTCATGAAAAATAATATAATATGGAGTACTGAATGAAATAATAGAAGTTCTGCAATTATCACTTTAAATAATAATAGCTGTAAGCTAGACTGAGAGCTATATTAAATCGATTAACATTAAGATGAAGTTAAACTGAAATTAATATCAAGAATGTAGATCAAAATTGGAAAGTTTTAATAACTTTTGACAAAAGTCAGCCTCGAGGTTTCTCGTTTTTCTAATTTATTATTATTTGATATCAATTCTAGAAAAATTAATCACATTTTGGATATCATATCTTGCAATACTTGTTATGATTTGATAGGATATTCGTGTAGGCGATGCGATCATTGAAATCAATGGAATACCTGTCAATGAAATCAATAGGTTAACAGAATTAAATGATAACATAACATTGAAAATAATGACAGCACCTTTACATCAAGGGCCATCAGTAAGTTTATTTGTATCCTCATATAGGGCATTAGAAATAGAATGAATTGTTTGACCAAGTCTGGAAACTTAAAATTGCTTAATTGCTAGATCCAACTAACCAGATTAATTTCAAGCGTTCTCGTCTTACTTATTTTAGGAAGAATTATAGAAGTATGATATTTTTTCACTTCAAGAATATGAGCATTTTTCTTATTGATACATTTTTTTTCTAAGATTCAATAATAGTTTAACTATTTGAATTATCTCATTTCTATTTTGACTTTATGATGGATGAATATGCTTTGAGAGTGATAATTTGCTTTATAATTTCATATAAATCATACCGTCGTACTGGAAGTATTCTTGATTTAAAATTAAGGTGTATTATCGTGCAGCATTGGATTATGATAGTTCACATGATATTCATGCACCAATTAATTTCAATGTTCTGAATTTGAAAAAGGGTGACATTGTCCAAGCATTCAGCAAAGATTCCAATTGGATTCAGGTCATCGTACATTTTGATATTTCTTTGATATAATTTATTTTCTTTGATATAATTCTTTGATATAATTGACAAAAGAAATAATTTCTTTGATATAATATAATTTATTTTCTTTGATATAATTTTTCTTTCTTTGATATAATTTCTTTGATATAATTTTGATATAATTTATCTTTGATATAATTTGATATAATTTATTTTCTTAATTATTATTTCGATGATTCATTACTATTAATTACTACATCTAAATCACATGCAAAATATTGTTTTGCTGAAGTGAATTCAAGATTTATTCAAATTTTTCTATTTTCACTTGTTTTTCAAGCGGAAACAATAGATTTGGTACTCATATGGAATATGTAAAGAGTATAATATATATAGTGGACAAAAGATTAGACCAATCATAAAGTATAATTTTGAAGCTAATGGGACAAAAATAAATTTTTAAAGATATTTAAAAATTTTTGCAGGGACGAAAAGTGGATGATCTAAATCAAACAGGATTATATCCGGTAAGTATACTTGATGAAAAGGTCTCGCTGCTTTCTCCGTATGGTCGTCGAGTTGTGGTACTATTGGGTGTTCCAGGTGTTGGGCGCAGAACTCTCAAAACGATGCTTTTGAATCATTTACCGCAATATTTCGCAGCAGCCATTCCTTGTAAGCTAACTTATTAGTTCAATAATTTCTTTGAAGATTCTTTGATTATTTCTTTACGCTCACTGACCTTCTCTTAGATATTCGAAATTGGGCAACTTTGAAGGGCTCGCGGACCTTCTTATATTCTATTACTACAGAAACTTTTTGAGACTAAATGAAGTGAGAGTATTGTTTACGTCGTTTAACTTTAGTGTGAAATTGAGTAAAAAATTAGCATTGGTGTTTTTATCGCAGACAATTCGCATGATCGTAACAATAGAAGAAGTGTAACTTTTTTACTAATGATTTTTACTATCATTAACATTAACGATAAATGAAAATCCTTCAGATACTTCGCGAGCTCCAAGACCAAATGAGCTAGAAGGTCGCGAATATTATTTTCGAACGAAGAAGGAAATGTTAGAGAGAATTCGAGCCGGTGATATGATCGAATGGGGTGAAATGCATGAACAACTTTACGGCACTAGGTTTCTCTTTTCGGCTGGTTTTTTTTATTTCATCACTACTAATATTTTATTGTTCCATTGTGAAGTATAGCTTTTTTACAGATATCAACAGAAAAAACCGACCGGATTAAAGCTGCAGTTTTCATTTTGTTACTTTTGTTTGATTCTATCGCTTACTTATATCACATTGCAGTCTGGAAACAATACGAAGTTGCATTCGAAGCGGACGAGTTTGTTTGTTAGATTGTGAGCCGAAAGCTTTACGACGTTTATACAATGCAGAATTTATGCCACTTGTTGTGTTAATTGCTCCTCCAGAAATTGGCATTTTTCGACAAATAAATAAACTTCGTTTACGACCTTACACTGAAGAGGAAATGGAAGGTTATATTCGGGAAAATAAGGAATTGATGAAAAGTAATTATGCTAAAATGTTTCATATTGTTTTGGTGAACAGGAATTTGGATGACACTTTCAACAGGTTTTGCTTTATTTTAATTATGCAAATAGCACTATTGTGCTATTCAGTAGTTTTTTTTTTACAACAGCTTAAGATTGAGATACTATTTTGAGTTTAAAGGTTACTGAATATATACAATTTTTAACTATTTTATGTATTTTATGGTGAAACAATTTGAATATTTGAGATTTATCTGAATTGATATGTGAATTAAGGAATATGAGAAGTAAGAAATAATAATTCTGTTGTGAATGAAAATATTCTGACATTTTACATCTATGGAAACATTTGAGGTTTTTGAGATGTAATTCTAGATTGATGGAGATTTTGAGTAAATTGAGAAATGAAATGCAATGGATACCAGAAGTTTGGCTACATCGAACATAAATGGTTTCCTTTTTTTAATTAATTGAATTTAAATTTCTTTTCACATTTTATTTTCTGTAAATCAAAATTATATTGAATTCTTCGATTAGCTTTCTGATTTTTGGAATGTATAATTTACGAATGAATTGGTTTTAATTCGTGCGATAAGTGTCGATAAGTGTTAAATTTTGAATTGCTAAACAAATTTATATTTTCTTTCATAAAATTTTGAGACTCATAAAAAATTTTTTCACAACATAAGATTTTCTCGAATTGATCGTTTGATTTTCCTCATCTTAATTCTTTTTTCTTTTATTCTCAAATTCAAATAACATATCGATAGCTCAATAATTTCTTTCTTACCCTTCACAATGCTTAATTCAATTTTAATTTCATTTATACTAATTGAATTTATTAATTGTAAAATTAATTTGCATAATTTATGCGATATTTCGATTGTAATTTTTTTTTGCATAACAATTGATTTTCGTACTTTAATTTCGTGAAAAATTTTCATTCTTTAATTAATTTTTTAGCCGTTGGATGGTCACAATATCAAATATCTAAACATTTCTTTTTTCCATTTGTTGGACGATTTGAATGGTACTTTAAAAAAGTTAAAAAAGATTTTAGATAATTAAAAAATAAAATTCCTGGTATGTATTACATTTACTGTTATTACAGTGATTATCGATACAATCATTATATCATAATCTCCATCGTGTTCGTCCTATTTTCATGATAATGAAATGTAGCTGAGATGTTGGAATCGGCGCAATCCTGAAGAGTACTTCTAACATTCTATCGGTTAAAGAAGTTTTTTCATTTTATTATTTAGGTGGTTAAATAGCATCAGCTGCCTGCCATATTTTTATTTTATAATTGTCAGTTTGATTATCTCACTTCTCTACCACATTGGATCAAATTTTTTTTTGTTTTTTAAATAAATGAAACAACCATAATGTTTAAGTGTGTATCAGTTTTGATAAACCAGAAATTTAACAAACCATCTTAATGAATCCAAACTACAGTACAACATAAAGCAAAAATTATCTCCCTTAGTACCATATAATATTTTTGATTGCTTTCTACATTATTTTACGTACTACACGACTCCCATCAAACGATATAGCAACAACTGTAGAATTTTTGGTTTATCAATTTTTACATCAATTTTTACATTTCACTTTTTTATTGAATGTTTGCTGCATTTTACAATTTAAGGAATTAGATGCAAAATATTTCAAGTTTTCTTCTTGAAAACGTACTAAGTTACTTTTTCTCAAATATACTGTAATCTGTACATAAATGCGAATAATAAATATGACAAGACTGTAAGAAACAACATCGTAAAGATATATGATGGGAACGATTATTTTGACATCAGAATGCTGTTTGGATGTTTTCTTTCGAATACAATAAAGGTGCCCAACATATTACAACTATAAACATCATTTTTTGAGGTTCATAAGTCCACAATTCCTGCTACTTAGAGCACCATTGTATGGAATTGTTGAGCCATATACTGTTACAGTAAAATTGGTAGTTGTATGGAAATGAGATGAAATGGATTTTTTGAGATGAAATGGATTTTTTTTGTATGGAAATGAGATGAAATGGATTTCAGATGAAATGTAATTACGCTTAAACAACTCCGATGAAGCACTAAAAAACTTATGTCCTTAATATGAAGTAAATATAGGGTTCATGGTGCGAAAAATGGATTAGAAAACTTAGTTTGATGGTTTGCTAAAATAATATTTTATCTCGTTATATGGTAACGACATGACTTCTGGCCATTTGACTGGATTCAAGTGGAAAGTATAACCTCATTCCTATTTTGATTACTGAGTTTCATTTCTAAAACAGACATTTCGACGGCAGGAAGATTTTAAAATGTGGATGTGAAATGTAGCGCGGTGACTAATAATCTTCAGTTAATATTTAGTATGGTGTTGAAGCACAGAACTAGGCTTATCAAATGTTATTTTCTGCTTCTCCATTCTCGCATTAAGAACTAGTCGGATTATTACGCAAAAACCCATCAAACTATAGAATAGCATGTCAGTGTTTTCCGATATAAATACCATTACGTTTTCCCGAATACTAATCATTCTTTGAATACTGAGCTACTTGAAATACTTGCTCTTTTTGAACTAAATAAGTCACGATAAACATGAACGTAAAGCCTAGGGAAATGGAGAACTCACTAAAGGTGCATGGAAAGCACCTTGGTGAGGGTGTGAGAGCATCTTCGAAGGAATAGAAGGTAAGATCGTGGAAGTTCCTTCAATATAATCCCATTTTCTAAATGAAGTAAGCATCATGTCAGGTTATAGTCTTCAAAAGTTTTGAAATAACTGCAAAATTGTGTACCTTAAAATATCGACAGATAAGTGAATCACTATCGAGAATGCGTTCGCAAAAACTGCGACACTCAAACTTTTTAGTCAGAACCACTCCAACAAACTAGCATTATCTCACAGTAAAATAATTAATGATTTGTATGAATGTCTTAACTTTCATAAGTTTATGAAGAGGACCCGGAAATAACAAAATTGCTGTACAAGGCAAATTAGGGAGAAGAAAACAGGAAAGATACTTCCGAAACGCCATTACATTTGCATTCAATCAAAAGAGAGTGAAATAAGAAGTAAAAGTTCACATCCTTCAATATGTACTAAATATTGTCATGCTGATGGCATTAAACAAAAATATGCCGTTTCAGCAATAAACTTAAGGAGCAAAAAATGCCATCGGATATGTGATGAAAACATCATTATGACAAAAAAATAATGTAATATCGGTAAAGATAAAGAAGATGGAAAACTAATGTTAATATATTGGTATTCATGTTTACTTGCAAAGTTAAAGTGAAATTATGCGTAAAAAGAAAAATAGGGACAATTTTAAAGGCGCTTACGTCTGTAGTCAAATACATAAGCATAATCTACAGGAAACTGTACTCAGCACAGAAAGCATAGCGGTTAAATGAATCAACTGAAAAAAACAACTGGAAAATTTGTCCATTCGATGACAAATCAAATGCGAGAATAACATCATAACACCGACAGTATAAAATTTGTAATAGCTACTAACGGATAATCAAATTTCAATTCGAATCAACCCGTACTTGTTACACTTTTTGTAGCAACTGATTTATTTTGTTCTCAACAATGCTTGTTTCCATTATCGTTTTAAAAAATTCGAGAATTCCATCCAGCTGAGAAAATTAATAATTACAGCAAAGTTAAGGATAAAGATCTGTACCGGAGAACTCGAATGAATTTATGCAGTAGTTGCTGTTGTCGCTGTGGGTGATTCGTTACTTTGCGACTCGTCTTCATTTCTTTCATGATCATCTTGATTCACCACTACAATAAGCAAATAAAACATTGTAGGTAAACAACCAAATTAAAAATGTCCAGTCTGCAACTCAATTTCAGTTAGATAATTTTTCTAAAACAATGGATATCAAAATTAAAAAAAAGGGAAAGCAAAGATTTACATTAATTTTATCACACTTGCAAACTAATAAAGACGATAATTATACCACAGTAGATCAGTGAAAACGAAAGTGATATCACTTTAATAATTACAGAATTCTGACAATGCAATTTTTCGGTCTTACAGCTCCACTATCAATCAATACAGTAAATGAAAAACTTACCACTTGAAGAAGTAAAAGCGTTATTAAATGCATTATTTGAATGATTTTGTGATGAGTTTGATTGACTTGTACAAGGCGAAAATGGATTAATTTTGTATAGAAAGCACAAGTTACATACACGAACCTGAAATGTGGAAATTACGGTACACATATAAATATTTTTTGTAAAATCAGTTTTGAAGTGGAACAAATCCTAAAATAGACTCTGAGTATAATTACAGAAACCTTTAAACTAAATAGAAATAATGTTACAAGAAAAATCCAATAAAAAATGATTAAAAGCTGGCCCTTTCCTGTACATCAAAAGATTCCTATTCCTATTCCCATTTTCACACCAATACCAATAATATAATAATAAATAATTGACAAATGTCAAAAAATTAAAAACAGCAACTCAAATTAGGAATCCATCGCAAGGTACGAGCAGACAAAAATGTACAATCTAGAAGTCAAAATAAACTGGAAGTGATAAACAAACGACAAAAGAAAATGAAAATTAATGTTCCATATAAATGTGAAGGAACCATTACTTACTTTTCTGTCGTAACCCAATTCGGGAAGCGGTAAAGAATTGGCAGAACAACGTGAGCAAAAGATTCTGCCGCAATTGCGGCAATGATGACGACGTCGGACTAATGTAAATTGCGCACCACAGGCTGTGCACTGTTCACAATCATTATCTGGTACCCAACGAACACCTAGAGAAAATTAAAAGATCACGTTTGATTTCATTTTTTTCTCGAATGTTACATTTGTAGACTAATAAATGAAACAAAGAACAAAAACTAACCGACAAGAGAAGGTAAAGGAAGTGTTTCCTGTACTTCTAAACCCATTTCCTCTTCGTTTTCTGGATTTGGCGCTGTTTTTCCAGATATCTGAAATACTTTAGAATATTTATATACATCCATTTTAAATTCAGATATTTATGATAATGAATAAAAAAATTGTCTGGAGAGTTTAATTAAAATAAAAGCAAAAATAACAAGCCTCAAAAACTGGCACAACATCGTTCGGCTGCAAAATCATCTTTAGCACACGTCGCAGGTCAGTGGGATAATTTGTCTGCAATTGATCAGCAACGCCACATATGCAGACAAATAAGCGATGTATCAGATCGGAAGAAGAACGGAATCTGGCACGTAAACGACAAGGGTCTGGAGGACGAGTCATACTGTAAAATAAATTGTTGGAGAGTCAGTTTATATACTATCTCTTAATCCAATAATTACTCAAATCACTCAAGTCAGTACTACTTATTACTGCTTTTAAAAGATAGCATTCTGTGATTTTATAGCAAATAATACCTTAGATCGGAACATTTCAACTTACATCATAAGATCCAAATTCCGAGAACTTTCAGCACTGCTACTTTCATTATTGTCTTTAAAACAAACTGGAGATAGCATCCTACGTGCAAGAGTATTCGCGTGATACGCGGCACTGGAAGCACTAGCTGCACCGCAATCACCATCATCTGAGGAATTTGAGCTCGAAGAGCCGTTTGGCCTACAAAAAAGGCGAATAATATAAAGTCAAATTTTCTATTTGAAATTAAGATATTATGAAAATAACAACGACATTATTAAAAGTAATTGAAGATTTATTGAGCTAATATTGCGTAAAATAGAAGTTGGCTTGTCGTCAAAGTAGCTATCATGATATGGATCTGGACCGCAATGAACAAAAATGATATGAAATCACAAAAAACCGTCAAAATGAACTGATGAAAAAGATCACCAATAAAAATGAGAAAAAAATAAAATCACACTGGAAAAAAGAATGGAAGAGTAGAAATAAGAATCGGAATGAAGATTAAAATGAAAATATGGTGCCTGCTTCACATAATAAAGAACTAATTTCAGTGGTTTTTATCAAATTTGAACACAAGGAACAAATTCAGTTTTTTTAGGATTCAGTTACTTCAGCCATCGTTAATTCATTCCTATTAATAACTGAAAAACAATAACCAACTATAAGTAATCTGTATATTTATTCTTTGTCGTGAACAAATGAATTATCAAAGAAGCAAGGTGCCGAAAGCATCAAATTCAAAAATATTTATTAAGAATCCCATCCCATTCATAAATATACTGAGCTACACTAAAATGCGCTGCGGCTAAGACAATGTTGCTGCACAAATCCTGGAAGCAGGAAACATCATCCTAATTCGCTGCAGCGTTTTACATTGCTCTTTTATTTCCATTCTAGATCAATCCTTAAAGTGCATTTTAGCGAAATTCTTGTCATCGTTTCCTAATAGTTATAACTAGCAATCAAATTCTTACTGTAATTTTTCCGCTTCCAGAATCCTTTCAGCTCCTTTTCCAATAGTTTTCAAGTGAAAATTTGCTATGGTTAGTGCTTCGTCGACACTGTCTTCATCTGGAATAACTAAACGAAAGTGAAAAAAGCATTAATGGTCTAAACAAATTAAAAACAAGTCCTTATAGTTTATCGACAATGATAAATGCTAGTAAATGTAGATAGTTTGCGTCTCTCATGCCGAATTAACCTTGTCCAGAAAAACAATTTTTTTTACTTCAAGTGCCATTCGGACAAAATAAAGGATAGACATAGTGTTTGTACGCACCAAAATTAACTTGTGTTTCGCCGGTGCACAGAGCTTTCTCGACACGATGTAATTCATGCAAGTTCAGAATACGCAGTAGGTCACGAATTTTCACCAATAGACTATGAAATGAGCGAAACATATCGGACAATGTTTCAGAATTCGCATCTACATTAAGTGCCCCTTCCGGAAAATATAGAAGACCACTGCAAAACAATTTATTATGCAATTCTCGTTGGTGAATTTGGCATTATAACACTAAATCGTCTGTAAAGAATTCGTAGTTAGTTAGTTACTATTAAAACATCAATCACAAGTTCAATCAAAAAAGAAAATGGAAATTAGAAAACAAAACTCACCAAACAATAGCTAAACGTGGAACAGCAATCATCACAACAGGATCACAATCATCGATTTGATCTTGCGTTAGATAACCTAACCTAAGAGCCCTACAAGCAATATAATTAAGACAATAAGTGGTAGGATGCAAGATTTTAAAAGAAAACGGAATATATTGTGGTGTTCATTTCATTTGCATCATGACTTTAAATTTTAAAAAGTCTAACGATATGTGCGAATAAATATAAAATCAAATTATATAAAATGAAAATTGAATGCACACGCCATTTCCAAGCGTCTGTAAATGAGGCTTTGAACAGAAGAAAGTCGATAACAAACCTATCTAATGTTTCTGAAAACAAAACGGCAATATCCAACTGGCAATCGTACTCTTTCACACTCTTCACCGGAACCATTGCAGTTACGTAACTGAAACATTACTTAACACAAATTATCTGACAATTGTTGATCAATCGACATTTTAAAAATTTGACAAGTTGAACACATTATTTAAAAATTTCAAACGAAAAAAAAACCGATTCAAAAGACGAACTTTATATGAATTCAATTTTTTGAAATGCAAGACATTTTGGCGATAAAACATGAAGACACATGTATATTATCTACATCATGTTGGAAATTTTCTTCTTGATACACTTTTACAATATATTATCTATATCCCATCTTCCATAATATAATTATGTATTTTCATGTTTTGTCGTCTAAACTAACTTCGTTCACTAACTTCAGCTCAAATTCTGCAAAAAGTTGATCGAAATGCTTTAAACTTTTCTTCACTTTATCGCTGTAATGTGTTGGGTCTCTAAGAGACTGATCTTTCAGCAAATCGCGCAAAGTGTCTAAATGTTTAGTTAGTGCACGAGCCATTGGTCTTATGGCTTCTGATTCAACTTCATGATCAATTATGTTGGATCCTGCTGTAAGGCACTGCAATAAGACATCTATTAATATCACTCTCAATAGCAGTCTGATTATTTCAACTGATGGTATATTTATCAAGTGACTACATTACAATAATAAGATATAATACACTGAAAGCATTAAAACGACTCATAGGCCAATCAACAAATCTAACTAATTACTGTCTAAAGACAAAATAACTAAGAACAAGAAGTTTACCTCAGCGCCGAACCAAAGTTGCCCAGGTAAATTGTCATGTATGATTTCTTCTGGGAATTTCACGCGGTAATCACGACAGGCACGATCTGATTCACGTGGAAACACTTGCTGTATCATTTCCGCTATAACATGACTAAAATGAATATCACTCGAGAATAATCTCTAAACTTTACAGCTAAACTAGTAGTCTTTGATAGTTCCAGAATAGAAATACCTTCTTTAGAGAGGGGGTGTTCAACGAATAAATTAAGGATGCTAAATATAATGCCCCTGACCTTGTTCACTTGCTAGGGCGTTTGAAGACGAAAAGAACGATAAACTGACAAATTATATGCAACAGACGATCCTGTGCTTGCCTAAGTTTGTTGACTAATTGACTACAACGCTCTGGATCACGACGTCCATCAAATGAGTCTAGTTCGCTGGCTACTGCGTTCAGTGCCTCATCTGCATAATAAAACTTGGCTAATGGATTCCAATCATCCACACGAGGCTTATTGACCAGCTTACCTAAAAAAAGTTTGACATAACAACAACCATATAAAATTTTCAATATAATCTACACTTTGAAAAGCAAATAAAACTAACGCAAACTTTGCATAGTAACCGATGCTATACTCCACCACGAAATGATTGTCGTCCTTTTTTTCACTGTTAACACTACGATCAGACAAATGATTGTACAATGAAAAACAAATGGATACACAAACAAATCAAAAATACCGGTTTTGACAATTCTGGAAAAAAATTCAGAAATCACTTACAGCCTTATATATTGCATCATTTTAATGACAGTTTGCTTCTGCAAATTCTTATCTACATGCTACTTCTAAGCCATCATAAATCGAGAAATAGCTATATAGTCATATCACACGATGGAATATAAAGAAAAAATGTTTCAGAAACACAGAAACCACAAAATAACTTTCTCCCATATGAATTTTGCACACAGTAGAAACTCTGGTCCCTAATTAATTCCTTTAGAAAAAACACTGCAATTAAGATAGGGTGAAATTGGGATACCATAACAGTCGGAGAGGTGCAACGGATGAAATATTTACGAATTGAACCTGATCACCAGGAAAAACAAAAATGACTGCACCCAACTAGCCTAATTTAGGTTGGATTAGCAACTCCCTGCCCTAACTTAACCTTGACTCTATACCTAATGCTAACCCAATCTAATCATGACTAGACACCAAACAATATAAAACAACAAAAATCATCAGACCGACCATTATATTACAATCAAAGGAGCAATTTTGAAACTTTAGTTCCCACAAGGATTAGTGATACAATAAAGCAAACTGTGATTGCAATGAGTGGTACTGTAAAGTAATTGCATGAAGAGAAACCTAAAAGATACTCATCATAATTAATTATGTCCATTTATTAGATTATTATTACTACAAATCCGGCAGTGTGTTGTTCAGAACTTTCTTTTCAAAAGAGTAACCTTCCATTTGTTCATTCCATAATTTCGTATCTATGAATAATACTTTGTCATACATGTCTCATTTAATATCTACATATCTTAGGTACCCGTTCGTAACAGTGGGATAGATAAATGTCTTGCAAAGAAAATTATCAACCGTTTGAATTGACTACAAGCGATTTATTAACGAGCGACTGCTTGATGAAAATTGCAATATGAAATAATCACTTGTACACAATTTTTTAACAAAAGATAATTTTTTCTTGCAAAGATATCTTCGAGTGATTGTTTAAGGAACGATTGGAGCGAAAGATTGATCACAACTGATCTATTAATGGACGTTTGATGATAATTGCAATGTCGCACTCGGAACTGCTGGATTTATATAAGATGCAGATATTTGAATTTCTATATTTCTGGATATTTTCCATAACTTTCATAAATTTGCATAATATGAGTGTAAGAAGTTATAATCTATTCATTTCATATATTTATGTTGCAAATTCAAGCACTTTACCGTTTATTTCAGCTTCTTAATTTTTCCAGTGCGTTTCAAATAGACATGCTCGTCACTATATACGTATACCATGCTGTTAATTGCACTGTTAACTGTCTTACGTATCATACCCATACCTTTAGGTTTCTGGGGGAGATGAACGATACATAATGTGTATATCGGACCAGAGTCTATATTACAAATATTCATTGTAGATGCTGCATTCTAGTAAAGGAAGCCGTCCAAGAACAAAATCTACGAAAGCCCAAGTGAAGTCTACTCTAAATTTACATGTTAATGATGACACTGAGAAAGTGGAAGCTGCCATCTTTTTCCTACGCTGCCAGGTGCGATTATTGCATTTTTCTCTTTCCACTTTCTTTATCATCCTGTATTTATAGAATGAATTTTTCTCTGCTAATATAAATGTTTAGGATACTCATTTTCAGCTTCATGTTTCAGATTAAAACCGCTAAATCTTATATTTTTATTAGGTTTTACTTTATTGATAGTTAACTGCTTAGAAGTGAAGCAGAAACAATATTATGACTTTTTGGGAGGTTGTAGGTTCTCCTAACATACAAACACTGTAATAAGGAAATGAGGTATGGCGGTAATTAATTTGTAGTTATGGCAATTATGGTAAAGAAGAAATTAAGGATTTTGATTCACGTTGTGATGATTAATTGTGATAGCTACAAATTCTCCATGCAATGCGGAAAGACAAATATATTTGCATAACGTAGAAATAAATGCGATGATTTACATCGATCCTTGCATTACTTAGTTTATTCATTTAGGTGAAAAGTGAGATTTCAGGAATGGATGACAAGGAAATACATCGAAGAGATACGTATAATATATCTTAAACCACTAGATGAGCTATGTAGTGGGAAAAAGTCGACAATTGGTAAGCAATTTCCACTTCACATATTCAACTCAAATTTAAAAATGTCTTTCCTATTCAACTTTTCTTCAATCACTTTCGCTAAGGAATGACTATGCGCTTTTTTCTTATTTCTTCATACTTCTTTAACTTTTTTCAAGTTATTTCTAGTCACTAAAAAGGGCATATTTATTCAATCAGCAACCATTCAACAATATTTCATTCAAAAATGTTTCGTATTTATTGTAGAATCTGTAAGTAAATCGATGGAATCTTCAAGCAGTAGTTCAGCTCACGAAGCGATTCCTACAAATATAATTGATGACGATGGTGACAGCCGTATGACAAGCATCGATAAAGTCACCGAAAAACTACAAAGTATATAAATTATATTTATATTGTAGCTTTTCGATTTTTCGGTGACTTTTTGTGCTGACAATTAGCAGCTTTATTTGCTAATTCATCCTTGGATTGTTTAAATCTCAAAATTTTCAAAAAATATACTACCAAAATATAAACTTATAGATTATTCAAGTATAGTATTTCTCCATATTAGCAAGTGTTTCTATAAAAATTTAAATATGATTGCATATTAGGCGTTAATCAAATAAAGTAATTATTGATTGAACTGAGCAGTGTCTGATGATCAGCAATATTAATCTAGCAAACTTTTTTTATCTTCATAATCACTTAAAGGATTCATAAGTGATAAATTTTGAGGAGCGCTAAAAGCACTACAACGGGATGATGGGGATACGACACAAGATTATCGACCAGTAACTCGTGAAAAAACAGTTTCATTAGCTGATTGTTGTGCATTGTATCGGTTGAAGACAATTCTAAAAGCAACACATGAACTATTGGATATACAAGCAAGCTTGGATAAGCTAGTTTTTATGAAATTGAAAGAAATGTTGAAATTAAATTTCTTTAAAATACGATGCGGACAAACAAATTGTTTTTCTGTTATAAATGAATTTCTTCTTTTGTTCTATCTGACGTAATCTTTTTGATTGAAACTTTGTTGCATTTTCATTAAAAATATAAAATTTAAAAAGTTAAGCTTGAATAATTCTAATACAGCTCCAACTGATCTTTATAGATGGTTCGAAAATAATAAAGCCAACATGAATATACATAAGGGATTATTAAAAAATTTATTAATTAATGCTCTTACAAATTTTGAAATGGCATATATAATCACAGAATTATTTGCTATTCAACAAGTACCACCACAAGAAATTCGAAAAACTAAAGTAAATAATGTATTATTAGTTGGATAATTACACTATCATCTTGAATATTCCATATTCTCTCCAATTTAATAACTGAAAGTTACCGAAGTTTTATATGTCTTTATTTATAAATTAGCTTCAGAATGAGTTTTATTAGCAAATTTCTTTTGTTTGAATTCATGTACATTTATTTGCCTCAGATCGGAAGCGGCGATGATTTTCATATTTTATATCTTGCAGCCAGAATATAGCAAATATATTCGACCACACATTGGTATGAGGGACATCGCGATTATCAACAAACTACCCAATAAAGGAATTATTACTACAGAATGCATAAAAACACTTGAGGGACAGATCAATCATTTCAGGTCAGCTTCTTGTACTTTGTCTTGTTGAAGGGCAAACGATAGGAATCAAATTCAAATATTCAGAGTCAAACCAAAATCATAATTTATGTATTTTGGCAAAAATAATTGTTATCGTGAATACTAATTACATAACCCCAAATTAAGTTAATATTATTATCTGGTTCAGCGTGAAAAAAGTGTTTTAATAATAATATCATCTTCCAAAAAAAGACTTGGTACTTCTTTATCATTCATTTTTAATTTCATTTACAGAACAGTAGTGTATGAAATGGCAAAGAATCTCGAAATTATTATTGAAACAATTGTTGCAAATGTTCGAAATCATCATTTGGAAGTAAACATAAAACAGGTGATAACTTTGTTGATAATATCCAATAAAACATATTAAATAATTGCTTAATAATTAAAAAATATGATCGAAAAAATAAATTCGCAAAAAAATGATATAAATCAATGATTATTCTTTTTAGGTAGCAATAATTATCGGTAATTTGCCGCCTAAATATCGCTTTCCAGAAACCATTCATCTTACGCCTTTTGCAAAAAAATTATTAACAAATGTATCACCGAGTCCGGAAACCGAAGATGTATTTGGCAATTATGTTAGTAATTTCTGCAAGTAATTTTCAATTTAATCATTCAAAACACAATAAAACTTCCTTGTCTCATTGAATAGCTTAATAGCTCAAAAACTGTCGATCAGTAAGTGATTAACTCGTTCTCATTTGTTAAATTTAATAACAGTCTTTAACCCTTTCTTTTAAAGTCGGACAATTCACATAGTGGTCGCAATTATTCGAAACTGTTAGCTGGACCATCACAAACACCTAAATCACGTTCTACTCGAAGTCGTTCAGACACTTGAAGGTTTCCTCTTATCTATTTTAAAAACAAGATATCACATTTTACGTCACGTTGCAAGAGTGGTTATAGAATGAAGAAGTCATTTTCTTCTTTAGCATCTCATTTTTCATTTAAGAAATAGTTTCGAAAAGTTTTCGATTACGCTTCTTCCTTATTGGTTTTGCTAGAGAAAAATTAATTCTTTTATAGTTAATAATGAGCAAATTGTCTTTTACTTTATGCCATTATTGATAAAACGAATTTTTAGAAATTAATTTTGAAATTTAAATTGGAATTCTTTTTTCTGATTTGTACTTCTGAACGTTTGCAGCTACATATGAAGCGTGAAAACTGGAGAAAAAGAAACTTACCATGATACCGCTTATTTCATTTCTAAGTGAATAAAGAAAAAAATTGCATCACATTGAAAGATAAAAGTTGATCATGGCACTATCAATTACAGTCCCTCTATTTTTATTAATTAGCAACATCGTTCAGAGGTCAACTTCGAACGATGTTATTAATTAATGAAAGTAGAGAAAAAGATTATCTCCAATATATGCCGCCCGCATTATATTGACAGTTCAAAAAGGGGCTCCATGACACTAAGAACTTTTTACAATCAAAGGAGTACATTTCTGCAAAATTACATACAAAATGTCATTGCAAATTTAAAGAGCAATGAAATTTTTTCGAAATTTTCGCGCCAAAATTCGCCTTTATCTTTATTATTCGTCGAGGAATGGGTGGAACGAAATGAAGGAAAGAAATTAAAGAATATCGTAAGTAAAGGTATACATACTACTAAAGGTAGCATTCATGCTTACACGAGCTATGTTATGTATAACGTAAAGAACCCACAACACGTGCAAGTCGTGTAACCTCCACATACACAACGTTAAGCAATACTAGGATAAGAGCAATACACACACGTGAGTCTGTAAGTTTCGTAATGACCCAATCTAAGGTGCTGTGTTGTAGTAGTTATGGACATTGGCGTGAGCTGCTAGAAGAGTGACAGTGGTTAGGTGTGTTGTATATGGTTATGTTGTGTGGTTCACATGTTTCGTAGTATTCACATGCAAAAATCTTAGCAATAGGGAAACTTGAAAGGTCGACGTGTGTTATGATATACTATCGAAAGGCAAAAGTCTTTTCATTTTGACCACGCAGATAATCCTAATTGTTATCATGTAACACATTTGGTGGAAAACAAAGAAAAGAATAACTGCTATAGTTAAGAGGACGTTGAATACCTTCTAATAATTCATGAGAGAGGGCGACAAGGAGAGAAACAGGATATGTTGTTAATGTAACAATCGTTGTGTATTTAAAAGGTTAGAGGTAATATAAAAACGATATATCTTCGTATTACTTTGCCAATTTGGTCTTATTTATTTTCATTGATTTATTATAGCAAATAAATGGTCAAGAATCTCAGGTTGTCAAATGAAAGATGGTCATATTAGCAACGGTGCATACGCGAGCTGCTACACTAATGATTGCAAATTACAGTCGTGCTATGTTTATCATAGGGAGGAGATATTCTTCGTCATCCTTGACTGAGAAGTTGAGAAATCCGAATAGAAAAAAAGCTATTGATTTAACAGCCTATCCGCCAGGTACTACTGCATTCTTTTTTGCTCTCTACTTTTTGTATGATAGCATGATGTAGATGCACATCTCATTAATATGAAACGCAGTTGATCGAATGAATGAACAATCCCATTCTCATGTAGATATGTTGACAATATTTTATCAGCAGTTTGTGTTGACTTCTTTATATAATATTTTATTTGTAAAAAATTGAGTCTTTCTTAATTCTTGCAGAGAAAATACGTAATTTTGGCATTTTGGCGCACGTTGATCATGGCAAAAGTACCCTGGCAGATCGATTTCTCGAATTGACAGGTGTCGTTGATAAAAGTGGTCATGCCAGTCAAATGCTTGATAAATTGCAGGTTTCTTTTACTGCTCATTCCTTTTGTCTTCCTACTAATGGATATCTGTATTTGTTTCCATCAGTAGGCTTTATTACTGTATAGCAAATTCTTGCAGGTGGAACGGGAACGTGGTATAACGGTGAAAGCGCAATCATGTACTATGTTTTATAAGGTACATTGATCAAATGCATGGTTACATAGTTTTGCGAGCATGTGGAAATGCATAGCAATTTTGTGAATAATTTACTGATTAAATAATTTAGAGCAAATAGTGATCAGATAAGGAGTAGTGAAAAAGTAATGTGCTAAATGGTGTGTGGATAGATTCAGTTCATTTTTTTCGAAGTCTTAATTTATATTATCAACTCAACTTCATTGTTCCAAATAGCGGGATTTTTAAAAGGATAAGTTAGAAAATAAATGTGAGCTAGGGTTTGAAAAAGTTATTATTTCATACAATGAATAATTGGAACGATATGATAAGTATTTCACAGAATTACATGTTAAATTTAATCGATACTCCTGGTCATGCTGACTTCAGTTTCGAAGTTTCTCGGTCTCTTGCCGCTACTAATGGAATTGTGCTTCTTGTCGCCGCTAATCAGGTTATAGAGTTGACTTTGATTTGAAGACTTTCCAATCTGATTTGTAAAATTTTTTTTGGCCAGATATGCAATGCTACTGACTTACAGGGTGTAGAGGCGCAAACGGTGGCTAATTTTTGGTTAGCATTTGAGGCTGGTTTAACAATTATCCCAGTTATCAATAAAATTGATCTCAGCAGCGCTAACGTCCCACGAGTTCGTTCAAGTTTCAAATTTTTTTTTTCTTTCTTCAATCCTACTAGTTTTTATATTTTTTCAAGAAGTTTCATAGAATTAAGATGAAGTAGGAGAAGTTTTTATTATAATTCAGAATACTTTTATCCATATTTAAACTTTCAGCTATTTTCATCGCTTATCTATAAAGTGCTTTTTTATCTTCATATATTTGTAGGTAGTATCACAAATGGAAAATTTGTTTGATTTTTCGTCATCAGAAATATTTCGCATTTCTGCTAAGAATGGTACTGGTATTGGGGATGTATTGGATGCCATTGTTGAAAAGTTAGTACATTCATAATGTTCACTATTACACTAAGGATAAATTTTTTTCATAATTTCTGAACATACTTTTCTCGTAATTTAAACTCTTGTTTGGAAGTAGTTCATAATTTTCTTTTTCATTCTTACTTTTCTTCAGGTTACCATCTCCCAAAGGTGAATTACACTTACCTCTTCGTGCACATGTCTTTGATTCCTGGTATGAGACTCATCGTGGTCCAATAGTTTGCGTTGCTGTGCATGATGGTAGGATTTCGAAGGGGCAGAGAATACGAACTTATCACACTGACTGTGAATACGAAGTGTTGATGGTGGGCATCATGAATCCAAACATGCATGAAGTTGAGGTTAGTTAGTTCGTTTTTTAATGGTTTTAAATGATTTGTTGCCACTACTTCTCCATTTTTTGTTTAAAAAAGTTGTTGTAGTGTTTACATGCTGGCCAAGTTGGCTTCTTGTTAACTACGATGAAATCAGTACAAGATGCTGTTGTTGGAGAAACATTATATGATGTAAACAGTGCACGCAATACAATACAGTCCATGCCTCTATTAACGGTTCGAATTTGAGATGTGGTTAGTGGACAAATTAGCATGTCTATTTATTTTTAATCATATTCATATTGCTGGATAATGATTTCCTGTATACTAGAAGGACAGCGCAAATTCAGTTCTGCTAAAATCTTCAGAAAAGCAAATGTGAAATACTGATGAAATTGTAGCCCAGTGCGCCGTGCATTTATGCTAGTATTTATCCGACAGACGTTTCTGAATATAACGCGTTGCGTATTGCACTTAACAAATTGGCTTTAAACGATTCATCGGTGCAGATCCAACATGATAGTAGTATCGCGTTGGGCAATGGCTTCAAAATTGGTTTCTCAGGAATTCTGCATATGGAGGTAATTTTTCGCTTTTAAAAAGCAAGGCTGCAGCGGTAAATTTTTCTCACTTACTCTCCAGTTCCTTTGTCTCGCCAAAATATGTAATTTTCAAAATAAAATAGCGATTTTATAGGTTTTTTGTGCGAGATTGGAGCAGGAATATAATGCTAATGTTACTGTAACTGCACCTAGTGTCGAATATCGCGCTGTCATTAAGGATAATCCCACTGTTATAAAAAAAAGGTGTTTCATTGAATCTTAGCTTATTCGTTACAGTTGAGCCTTTTTTAAGTCGATGTGATCATTTTTTTGATATTTGCTGGCAAAATCTAAAATTCTTTTTCGTTTCCAGACAAACATTACTTTTCTTGTGTCATCTTTTTATTTTCTTTTCTTTGTAGATACAATGGTCAATCTATGATTCGTCTTTTGGATGCTAGTAAGTTTCCGGATTGTCCCAATGACATTGATTATTTCTTGGAACCCATGGTAAAATTAACACTTTTATTTTGCAATACACACTGTGAACACGTAGCAAGATTATGTGTTGATGCTCGTGGAGAACAAGGTATCGTTTATTTTTGGTGCTGCCGGTTTATTACTTATATTACAAAAAGAAAGCTAGAAAATAAGTTCAAGCTTTACAAAAATAGAAATATAAAATTTTCGTTATCTCGTTCATTCAGTTGAGAATAGTGGACTGGATACAGATTATGCTATGCAGCAATGGCGATTACCTTTTGCTGAAGTTTGCACAGACTTTTTCGAGAGATTGAAAAGGATCACGAGGTTTATTAATTTTGATTCTATTTCTACCTATTCTATTTGCCAGGTTGATATTTTTTACAGAAACCCGTCATATTACTGCCATATCTTTTACAGAAAATAAGTGCAAAATTTTACAAAGATCGAAATATCAACTCAGCATTATTATCCGTTTGGCTCTCGTTTTCGGTTTTTTTTTGAGTTCTTTTATTTTGAATGATAGGAATATCCTATCCCTTGTTTATTTTAGTGGTTATGTGACATATAATTACCAGTGGGATGGTTTCAAACCAGCGAAAGTTGAACTGCTTATGATTCATATCAATGATCTTCCTATTTATGAATTCTCGGAGATAATGCCTTCAAACCAAGTTAAAGCTAGAGCTAAAGAAATTGTAAAGAAATTGAGAGAGGTTGGTTTTTGTATAATTTTTAATGATTTTTTACCTCCAATTTCTTCGCATTTCTCAACAGGTCATCAAAAAAAAATTAATTGAGAAATTTTATGTTGCAGGAGATACCTCGTCAACAATATGAAGTACGAATTAAGGCCACTCTCGGACAAGCAAAAAAAGCGCTTGTACAAACGGTTATTGCACCAATCAAGAAAGATTTTACGGGTCAACTAAAAGGCAATTTTGGAGGTTTGATAGCTCTTGGATTTTAGCGTAGTGGTCGCTCTTCTGTTTTTACTAGACAAGAAAAAATTTTTTGCTTTATTCCACTTTCTGCAAAAATTTCGTTTTTTCTAAAATTTCATTCGGTTTGTCATGTTTTATAAGCCATTATATTTTCTTTTTTTTCTTCATTTATTTGTGAACTATTTGGCTATTTATTTCAATTATTGTAATATTTTCATGATTTCAGTCTTTTATTGCTTATGATTTTAAGTCAGTTTATTTACAAACAATTTGCTCTATTTCTGTATGATTTTTTTCATTTCTATGCAATGGTATTTCAATTCTTTCACGTAAAAAGCATTTTCGTGAGTGTAATTCCAGGTGGTGGTTGGGAACGTTATTGCAAAAAGTTATCAGATCAAAAAAAAGGAAAGGAACGAATGAAACAGCTGGGTCAGGTGCAAATTCCCAAAGAAGCATTCATCAATGTACTGAGGAGATAGTAAGGCTTACTTGATCTCTGCGTAGTTATTGAAGGCATTAAAAGATGGCTGGAAAGCAGTGTTTTTTTTGGTGAATGAAATCGAAATGGAGTTCTTCCGACAGTAAAATCAGAGATTGTTGTCATTATTTTTCACCCGTGACGTTTTGTTAATAATATGATTTGTGTTTTTTCGGGTTTTTTACAACTAGTTTGGGATGTAATTGCTAAGTGGAGTCCAGTATCCTTCTTCTGTTCTTTTTTTAAAACCGGCACTTTAAAGGAAGAATTGAAATTTAGCTACAAAAAGTCATTGATGCTGACATTTCTTTTTGGTCTTGTAAATGATATTAATCCTATAGATTCGCTTTTGTGAACAATAAATATTGGAAAATTTTGGTTTCAGATTGAAATACAGGTTTTACTTTCCACATTTTTTGGAAAAAACTTCACCCAGTTTGAACGATTTTTTAATGGCAAAGGGATTAATGTTAATATTTGATTCTATCGTTTATAAGGAATTTAGCAAGGAATCATCTTTTACAAATGTTTGCATATAGCTATTTGAAATGAAAAAAAAATTGATTCTATAGTTTACTAATTACTCCTATATTTTACATCATAGTAAAAATCGTATTTTCGCTCGTGCACGTATTAGAAGAAGATTCACTCTGAAACCAGCTAATTTTGCATAATCATTGGAAATGGTTTAAAAATTGCTGTCGAAATAAGGATATATATCTATATAAATATCCTTATTGATTATGAAAAGTGCATATATTTATGATGCATTCTCATTTATATATGTAAAATTCGTATTTGTAGCGAAGGTATTTTTCACATTGTGTTGACGAGTTGAAACAGTAGCAGCTGCTGTAATCAGAGATTGTGGTGCGAAGTGGAGTACGGTTACTGGATCATTCAAGTAGTTCTCAATTTTTAATTTGTTTTGCATAATTTGTCATGTTGTATTGTGCAGGTTTATTTAGTAGTATCTAGGCATGAGAGAATATGAATTCCTTTTAGTCATTTATTGATTCAAAAAGTGTATATTTCGGGAAAATGAAGGCTTTTTAAAATTGGTTGCCTTTCAGCTGAGTTAACCGATTGAAGTTTTAGATGCGAAGAAGTGTTCTGAAGCACTGGCATGAGCAGTAGATAGCTTAACACCTCAAATTATATTATCCTTTATTAAGTAGCCGTAGGAGAAGTCTTTCTGATGACATTCTCGAAGATATGGGACATCTGTGACATGAAGGGCTATAGTTGTACTGTCTCTGTGTGTCTGCATGTTCTTAACATTTGAGATGTTATCTCAAATTTCTGATAGCGGAGAGATTTGCGCTTGTTGATCATTTCGTCCATCATATAGTGGGAGAACAGGAGACTGTTTACACTATCGTCTTTTTTCTCCTAGTCAATTCAAAATAAATGAGAATAATAGAAATAACAGGAAATTTGAGATACTGTCCAATTTCTGCTTGGGGTGAGTTGAGGATGTAACATGTTAGAACAGCATCAACAGCGAGTGAGGAATAAGTAGAAAAATTAAAGGAAAACAGATACTTACGACAATCTGGAAGGCTTCAGATTATTGTCAATATGAACAAGTGTATTCACTTGCTTTTCCTTTCATTACTTAATATTTTTCAGTCATAAATTGAATTATAATGTCTAGAAGAAATCGCTTACGACGAGCGATATATAATGAGAAAAGTTGCTGTGATACACGACTGCTTCAAATGATCATTTATTTCTTCAATTTTCTCTTTTATGTTAGTTTCTTGTATTTCATCACATGCATATTTATGTTTCATTATTTTGGAGTGGCATATTGAAAGTTCGACAATTGTTTAAATTTCGGTGAGAGGCGGTCTAAACATTTTGAATTTCAAACGAAACTGACATTTAATTTAGGCTTGTAATATTGATACTTCACTGCAGATCAGTGCTATGGCACTTATCGGGCTAGCAATATGGACTTATACCGTGAAATATACAATGATTGGTTCATTACTGTACAGCAAGAGGTATCTGCAGAGCATCATTCTATGCTTCGTTGTCGGTTTGTCTGTATTTGTTGTAGCTTCGTCAGGTTGTTGGGCTATTTCAAAAAGAAAACAAATGCTGTTGTTATTGGTTGGTATGATTTCATACAATTCATATGTTGCTTAAGACACCATTTTCATATTTTTTCTTATCACGGTACAATCAGCTATAAGAATCATTTATGGTCTTCATTTCACTCTCAGTTTTTGTCTGCCTGTACATCTTTATTTTTAAATAAAGCGATTAGGAAAAATCTATTATCAACCTTATAATCATATATAGTTGAGTTATTTTTTTCAGTATTCTATTCTGATATTGCTTACAATGTTGATGGAGTTTGCGCTATGTATTATGACATATAGTTATATTGAGCACCTTGAAAATGATCTTGGAACAACCTTGCTTATATCAGTTATTCGCGATCATTCTGAGCGTGATGATATCTCTCAAGCACTTCAATATTTACATCAGCAAGTACAGCAACATATGTTAAATATGTGAAAATCACTGTTCATTGAATGGATAGCGTTCTATTTTATTATTATGAATGTGATAGAATTAGCACACTATTTTTTATAGCATGCGTTTATGCTAAATGTCTTGAAAATAATTTATAACTTTATATATGGCAGTGGTGGAGGTAGCGCCACAAATTTTATTGGACTTTGGATGAAATGAATTATTGGAGTAAATTTGCCAGTTTGATGTTACTTTTAAAATAATATCGCTTGTTTATCACTTCTTTTGCAGGGCCACTGTTGTGGTTCTCAATCGTTCGAAGACTGGCGTGATTCTGTTTGGTGGCAGAAAATAAATAGCCCAGCTGAGCTCAAGCAGCGTTCTTTTGATTTGGCTGTACCGGATTTCTGCTGCCGCTCAGAGAAACCGAATTGTGGACGTCGAGATCATCCCTCTAATATTTATTATAATGTGAGTTGTTGCACATTTCAGTTACTCATATCCTTTATCCATTAAGTTCGGCAGATTAGCAGTTCAATCATGCTAGAAGGGCTTTCTAAAAAATTAACTTGACTTGTGCCTATTGCACTTTTCAGTTGACGTTTTTCTTCGCTAAAATTTTTCCTCGCTCAAAGACCTTAATGAAATTTCCAGGGGTGTTTGAATTATTTGATAAAAATGATGAAAGAACAATTGCTAATCATATGTGGTACTGCATTTGCACTTACAGTTATGCAGGTATTTTTCTTTTGATTTCGTCACTAAATTTTAATGCTAAATACGCTGAAAATTATTTTCAATAAGTCGAATATCAAAATGAGATTGGGCAGAACTTTTTTCCTTTATGTAGTATTTCTATCTAATCACTGCTTAATAAGAAATGTTGAAGATTAAGAATATTTCTTGTTGAGGACAAGGGAAAGAGGGCTACGGTAATTGGCTTTCTTTTCATGTTTGATTAATTTCCAAAAATATTATGTATTTCCAGTTATTTGGCATGGGTTTTGCTATATGTTTGTATACGAAGTGGCGAGTGTTTCAGCCTGTAAGCTCTAATAGCAAACGAAAGGAAGATGATACTTTCATGTATTCTATATGAAGTTTTTTCTGATCGACTTACACTAAACGCAAAAGTGTATAGAATACAAATATACAAAATAATCAGATTTAGCAAAAAACAAGCATTCCTGCACTCTTATTCATATATTTAAAGTTATCTCAAATTTACAGGCTCACTGTGTTAATGTCTCTGGCATATTAGACATCGTTCTTGTTGCTCTCCCTTTTTTGCATGCGTTGCCTATAGCTTTCGTCGTTTTTCTATTTATTAACCTTGTCATGGATTTAATGTAAATTTCTTACAGTGCTAACTTTAATGCGATGCATCAAATTCTTCTTTGAAATCTCATATGGATGGCAAGACTCCTTACAGCCATCCGCTTAAATTGTTTACATGTGCTTTGTTAAATTAGCATGTGGAACTTCAAAAATCTTATTCAAGATTTTTTGGTGATACCTAAGAAGAAATTAACAGGATTGATGTATGAACCCATTTTATTGAAATATCATGAAGCACTTCAATGTGCATTTGTATAGTTTTGACTTTTAAATGCAATAATTTTTTGGATCTATTACTAAGCCTTTTAATAAAAACTATAGATCATACCATTCATAATACATCATACGTCTTCCTTAGAAGTTCGCAAATAATTTTGCATCATATATCAGGTTTTTTTGCAGTTACAGATGAATCCCGTTTAGAATAGTTCGTAAACTGTAGACTATGAATAAAGATCAACATCAAACAAAATTAAGCAGTCAGAAATAAGCTGAGCAGAATGTAAGTTATCGAAAAAAATTTTGAAAAAACAGATTTCATTTCAAGAAATTTCACAACTTTCTGCCACATTCATAGAAAACCGCGCGAAATACACTGAACAGCACTTCTAATCTTATATCAGATAAATAAATATCAAATAAATACCATAAAAATAATGGAACTTCAGATCTGACCTCTCACTTCGTTGAGTCCTACTTTTAAACCATTTTGAATGTGGATATGTGCGGGGAGCCGCATAGACAATTTTTGTATGCCAAGTACTGTACTTCAAATGGCAAATACCTAATACTGATTGGATTCAAAGCTTATTTTACCAAGTTCGATAAGTTGCGTTAATTAGTCATCACAAACTTATCACACTTCAAACTTGATGCGTTCCATTCTTTACTGTAGCAAGAAAGAACGATGGATTGATTGTTAGTTGATAAAAACTTCATTACTGTAATAGTGGTTAGCAGTGAATTCTATAAGGTTAGGAAGAATTTCAGAAATTCATTTGATATGTAGAAGAAGCGCATTCATTTTCATGTTTGCAACTATTTGAAAAATTCAAATAAGCTAATTAAGCAAGAGGAGAAGAGAGGAAAATGGTGGATGAAGTATGAAAGCGTCCGGGTTAGTGGAGATTACCTTAGGGACTTGTTGAAGACTTGCTTTCCAGACCGCATCAGCCCATAACCAGGATTCACCAGGGAATTATTGCTCCTATGTCACAAGCTAGTTCATATATTGCCCAGTTTAAATCATCATCTCCCCGTCCCTTCTTCCTTCCTTTCCCCCGTCTTTTCCTTTCATTGAAAATTTCATCCATTCTAGTTAACCCACCTTTACATTTCCTTCCTGCCTCAATTTTCTCAATCCTCTAACATCCTTATCATCTTTTTAGTAAACACTTTCCGCACGGTGCGGTAATCTATATGCTGGTATCTATGAATGTAAGAAGCTTTATCCATTATTTTTGGAAGTGAAAAATCACAAATAAACGATGTCAACGAAGAGGAAGCAATTTAAGCCAAAAGCATTCAAAGGTACAAATTTGTTCCTCCAAAAATCTCATTTATTCTCAGTTTCTAAGAATTTTAATAAATTTTTAATCTCATTCAAAAATTTTCACAAAAAAGAAATAAATTTGGATTTTGATATGGTATGAGCGCTAGTTTTAGTGAGCATTTTCCATTCGTAATGCATTCCCACAAATCTTAGACTTCATACAATTTTAACAGGTATATTAGGTAGATCATTTTAGTTGTTGGAGCTTTCGGTCAATGTTTGTCACTCCCTAGTATGATAGTGACATACGTTGATGGAAGCTACCAACAACCAAAATGATCCACTTAATATACCTGTAAAAAAGACACGATTAGTTTCCTGTAAATCTTAAACTTTTGCTAGCTTTCGTCCTATTTAGATTTTCCAGAGAATGTGTGACATCTCCGATCAATAGATATCACTCATTCTGTATTATTCCAGTAATGATCATTTCAAGATTAATTTTACTGAAAATGTGACCTACAAAGCCGAAAGTTGAATATACTGATTGGATAACCAGTGTCATTAAGTTACCCATTCTTTTAGTCTCTTAGTCTGTTAGTTATTCAATAGCAGTATTTTATGAATATAATCATTTCAAAATATTCCAGGCGATGAAGCAATTAGCAATGATTATGATGATTTAAATAAGGAGCAAGAAGAGCAGGAAAAGAAAAGGTTTATTTATCGAATCGCTATACTTTATTTTACTAATAATTCCATAAATAACAAATATCGGTAAATTGGGAAATTATTATAAATTTATTTGAAACAGATGCATTTTCATATCTTTGTTTTAAGCTAAGAGATGATAGAATAACAATTCATTTAGTAGTAAAAGGTTTTCCAATGGCAAATTTAAATTTGAAGGATGAACATTTATAAAACTAACTCGATCGGAAATAATTTCTATGTTCAGAATTCATTAAATTTAGTCATATGAAAGTATTTAAATGCTTCCTACAAGAATTAATAATCTAAATAGATAATTACATTAGTGATAAAGCTAAAGTAACCTTAGTATCATATAATATCGTTTAGCACTAAACGAAAAAAGTGCGCTGTTATATTTCAATTTTTTAAGAAAACAAAAAAGTGGTAGCGAATCAGGAATCGATGACAAAGAGGTCGATTCTTATCCAGAATCTGATTTTTCAACCAAGGATATAAATATGGGAATAATCTGCTGCTTCTGTGAGACTAAATTTAATGATATCAAGACACTGCAGAATCATACATTGCAAACTCATCAGGTATGTATGCATATTTTCAAATAGTATAAGAAATGAGCGCAAAAATATCAGGATCAATACTTCCTTCCTAATCCATCAAATTATTACTTAATGCATACATTCACTGGTGAGTCAATTCTAATTCCTTCTTCGATTCTCATAATTTTTACATTTCCTTTTTATATTTTCAAATGCAAGTTTATCATCAATAAATTTGATAAAATCCATTTTTGTCTTTAGGAATTATTATCTGAAGAATTTGTTCAGATATTTCGGGAAAATTTGATTTCCGGAAAAAACATAGAATAGTTTGCAAATGATTGGGTATGTTCTATATACGGTTATATATTATTTCAGCAGCGGCAACAACAACAGCAAGTTTTTAAAGTGAAAAGTGAAGAAAGTGATGCGATCTCGTTGAATAATGATGTATTCACTTTCATTCATCAGACGTAGACATATTAGGAAAGTGAAATATTTTTCGAGGTCGATTAAGGTCATACTTAAGGCTAATATGCCAAGTAGAGGAAATGATGATGCAAGAAGTGTGAAGCATTAGAATCCATTAGAATTAAAAAAGGTATAAAATATTAAAATTTAAATAAATGGCCTCTTCATTCATCTTCACACAGAATTCATATAAGATTAAATCTAAATTATATAAAATTATGTCAGATTTGTCAAAATAATAACGGAAGTCCATCACTTGTATGTCAACAATGTGATATGACATTGCATAGTTTTGCTGAATTTGGTTATCATATGCGAACACACTTAATTAGTAAAGATCGTGAACTGAAGTGCAGTTTTTGTAGTGCGACCTTCATCGATTCAATTGTAATTCAATTTTTTCTTCTTAAAAAAATGATGAATTTATTGCTAAAAAATTTTCTTTTTTTGCTTCAATTTTTGACACTGAAAAGAAAAATTTTTAACATCTATTTAACGATTGGAAAATATTAGCAATTTGGTTATTTTCATCTATCCAATAATTTCTCTTAGGCTCGAATATCACATATTGTGGAACATTTTATGGAAAATAGTGTCCGTATACAATGTAAAAAATGTCCGGCTATACCATTTTACAATTTTCAACAAATTCGGCAACATCACTCCGATGCACACTTGGAGATATTATATCGTTGCGCTATATGTCATCAAATATTCAGCAATCAAAATCGTTTTCAGGTTCAACAATTTCGAAATGTCTTTTTTATGAATACAATCAATGTAGAGTAATAGGAGATTTAAGAAGAAAATACGAAGGAATAAGCAATTAGTGATGATATTCACAAATATTAGATATTCGAACTAAATGTCATCATTTTAAATGATCATTCTCTTCAATTCAGGAACATTCCGTAATGCATATTGAGGAAGTTTTCCGATATCATTGCGCAGCTTGTAGCATTCCATTTGAAACCCGCGATCTTTTAGCTATTCATGTACAGCTAATTCATGATCCACCTGCTGTTACTTTAACGGTTAACAGTTTACAACGTGATTCATCGGATGATAGTTTCTGCAAGCAACAGGTCATCTCTTGGTCATTATTCTTTTTTCATACAATCGATAATGTTTAGCCAAACATTGATGAATTTTAAATTTATATCTTGGATACTCACTATCAAAGATCAATTTGGTCAAGAAATTCTGACGATGTTATTAGAAGGTTATTAACATTTGGAAAAACTTTGGCAGTTGACATTGTAATTTTCAAAAATTGTATTTTCAATATTTCAATTTCAGCTAATGGATAAGCACTCATATTAACAAATGATAAAGGTTCTATCTCTATTGAATTACACAATAATATTATACTATTAGTGCCGAACTGCAAAATCAACTAAATAAGTTAGCTAATAAGTTCAGATCTTTTAATTACAGTCCGAAAATCGTCTGGTGAAATGTTTGATATGTGATATAAAATTTAAAGGTGAAGATGAGCTGGACTTTCATCGACTCATCGCACATTGCAAGGTATTCAGGATTTGTCCTCAAACAGTTTTGTTCTTAAGTTTTTCAGTTTCAATATTTAATTTATTAATTCATATTTATGTTTGCTCGTTGATTTTTATTTATCATTTTTATCTAAAAAATCGTATGAATTTTATAATTCATTGCAAAAACACAATTAATCAGTGGAACTTTTTATATAATTCAAACTATTTATTATTTATACACCATTGTTGTATGCAATTTTGGAATAAATAATTAAGTAATTTATTTTTAAATGAGTAAATGGTAGTAAATATCTAATTTCGAACTTTTGTTACCTTCGAATTTCAGCTTTCCATATTGTCAATTCGTTGAAATTTTCCAGAACAGAAAGTATTTTCTTCAGGTACCTCGATCGAATCGTTGCGCAGATTGTCAGACACAAATTCATACTGTTACACATTTCAAGGATCATATTCGTGAGCATATGCAAGATGAAAGTACCGTAGCCTGTATCATTTGTCGTCAAACACTTCGCAATGATACACAAATCGATACTCATGCAAAGTATCATTTGCAGTTTGGTGATGATATCTCGGGATCGGATCAGCAATGTAATATATGCCAACAGGTTCACTAATATAATCAGTTTACAAATGTTTTGTAATTTAACTTATCGAGAGAAATCTTGGTCTCTGCAGATTATTTGAATTAGCATATTTCCATGCCAGTTTGCTACTCTCCGACAGGGATGGATATTTGAGAAGATTATTGCAGCATTTCTCTGGCGAATCACTCGAATTACATGTGATTGAGCATTCGAGTAACGGAAATTGTCCATACTGTGATAAACATTTCCCGAATGTTGCCAGTTTATTGGCTCATATTGATTCGATACATTCGAGTGTGGAAGCAATCTATCAATGCCATAAGTGTCAACAGGCCTTTCATTTCAAATCTCAGCTACAGCATCACAACTGTCCAATTGTTGCACACGAAACCCTTCTTAAGTTGACTTTATTTCAATTAAATTCCGATAGTTTTAATCTTGAAATTATCTAAATAAAATTTGCAGTGTCACCTGAGTTCGAGATAATTGTAAAAACATAGTTCCCACTATTTTTCAGCTCATTTCGAGAGCGCATTTCACCAATCTTGAACCAACAACAAACTTATCAGTGTTCATACTGTCCTCAGGTTAATTGTTGTAATACTTTTTCTATAGTTATTGTTCACTTTCAATCCATTTTTTGTTGTTACTATCATTTTTATCATTTTTTTCTTCACAATTAACCTTATTCTAAACTTAGCAGAGAATAAGATTGATAAGATATTTTCAATCCCAATGATGTTTTGAAAATTTAATGCGGACATTTTTGCGTAATTGATCTTTTATTTATAAAAGGGAGTATACTATCTTACACACTGCTCTGAAAAAATAAGACGAAATTGGTAAAAAAACTTAAAAATGTTATTTGAAGTTTTTGTAATTTCTTGTTAAGATCTTTGGTTCCGAAAGCGCTCTCCAGGGTCATTCACATGTTCATTCAATAAAAGCATTCCGCTGTGACCTTTGCGTGTTATCTTTTTCATCCAGTGAACGCCTTGAAACCCATCGCAGGAAACATTTTACGAAGAGAAATTTCACGTGTCAAATTTGCGATTTGCAATTCTTGAAGTGTGTAAATCATTTCCATCATTGTTTGTTAATGCCCATTATAGAATTAGTCTATTATCGATAGCAATAGATTAGCAATAGATTAGTATGGAAAGTGTACTCTACAGGATTCGAGAAGCAAATATAGAGAAATTGTGATAAGAGAGAAGATTTAAAAATTTACAGACTAAAGAAGTTTCTTTCAATCAAATTTTTGATTCAGTGGAAAAATAAAAGAAAGTAAGCGGAAATCGATGACAAATCATCCATTCTTATAAAGTGATATTTTTAAAATCTCTCCAATCTGTCATGTAAAATTTCATAAAATTTCAGCCTTGGCGATTTATCATTACATGTAAAAGTACACAGTGGTACTTTTACACGATGTACAACGACTGAGCAAACTATGACGACACGCTTTAACTGATGTTTCTTATCAATTTGTTGTTGTTGTTACTGTTAATGATTAATGGGAATAAATCCTCAGATCAAATTTAAAAAAAAACAATGTCAACAAAAAGTTTTATTTTTACGTGAAGGATGAAACGTATCTTTTATTATTTACTCCTTTTCCTTTTACTTTTTAAATCATTTCTCTTTTTATTTACTGAACAAACGAAATATTGCATTATACAACTCAATTGTTATTTTGTTACCAAGACAAAACCGGTTGCATATCCTTTCAGATCTGACAGAAAAGATGGGATGAACATTGAAAAAAAGCAGATGAGAAGTAAGATAAAGAGGTCGTGATGCAACTACACTTATTCGCATAACTTAATAGTTGTTTATTGCAATTTCTGACTTAGGATAGATAAATTGCTGTTCATCAGAAACTACAGTTAGCTCATATAATAGTATCTGATCTTACATAAAGAAGCTTAGAAGACAATAAGTAGTTGCCAAGATGCGCCTCATATATTCCCACAATTCAATATCTTCTGATGCTTTTTCATGCAAACTTCCAAGGCGATTGTTTTTATTAATGTTTAGCCGAATGATTTATTATCTCGCTTCATTTTATGGCACTTAAGACCCTAAGTGTTAGAAAAATATTATTGGCCCTGTCAGGAATGATTTCTTCTCTCTCTGCCCATTCTTACCTCATTCCGTTCCAACATCCCATCGCCATTGTTTGTGATGTTGAGATCGATGAATCATCGATATAGGTGTATGTGTATGAGAGTCATCGATATATGTAGTATGTATGTGTGTTTATATCTGTGTATATTTATATTTTTAATAGAGACATGATTCATTGCTTCATGATGCTCTCTCTGCATGTTTGTTCCGGAATACTGTCAACTTTCCAAAAGGATGATAAGAATACCGTATTGGCTTAAATCCTCCATTGACTTTTTTCGTATTTTTGATGTTTAAGTCGCTTGCAGTTCTAACTAATTTTGTTTTTAAGAATTGAAGCTTTCAACTTTCAATTATGTTGCTCAGAATTTTAAATATTTATCAGTAAACTTTCATCGGTAAGAAAGTGCAATTGTCAGATTCCTTCATGATTCAAAAGTTGGGAATTAAAATATAACTGGTAGTGAATTTATTTACTCGTAAATTTCAGCAAATTTAATACTACAGTTATATTTATGGTGCTGAAAATTCTCTGAAAGAAATAAATTAGCTTAAGAAATTCAATATAAAATTTATAAGGGAAGAACCTGCACAAAATCGGCATAATAGCAGTAAATATCGAGAGGTTGAAGATGCTGCAGCACAAATTGATTCATTGCGTTTAATGTCTGAAACATGACATGCGTATTTGTAAAGGTATAGAAGGGATACGTTCCTTGTCGAGTGGAAAGGCACGATANTTTATGGTGCTGAAAATTCTCTGAAAGAAATAAATTAGCTTAAGAAATTCAATATAAAATTTATAAGGGAAGAACCTGCACAAAATCGGCATAATAGCAGTAAATATCGAGAGGTTGAAGATGCTGCAGCACAAATTGATTCATTGCGTTTAATGTCTGAAACATGACATGCGTATTTGTAAAGGTATAGAAGGGATACGTTCCTTGTCGAGTGGAAAGGCACGATACCGCAGATTTAAATTTGAGTACACTACGAAGAGATTTGAAGTAGTTAAGTTCGATGCGATGCAAAACAAGTTAGCAGTTGTCCTCCAATAATAGTAGTTGTTATGTGTATGCAATTATGGTATAGTACATAGAGTAACCTATTTCACGTCCTCAGATGAATTTTTTAGGCATAAAAAGTTAGGCCTTTTCCCTAATAACTGAACGGTATGTTCATTTCAGATAAGGAATGTTGCATTATAAGCAACCTTGTTATGATCTTCTGTCCTTGCCCATTTGATTTGTTCAATAAGAGTGGAATTATTAAAGTGGAAATAATGTAGTCCTTCCTTTAGATCCATGTAAGAGACAGCGTAATAATCAGAGAACGACTTGAAAACAACGCTGTCTCCAGCCAGCAGGAAAGGAAAACGATATGCCGCGACTGTTCCATCAATGCTTAGTATAATGTGTGTGTGTGTGTATGTGTATATATATGCGTGTGTGTGTATTTGTGTGTGCCTCACCTTTCCATATCTCTTTCATTTCAGTTTCGGTTTTTCCACCGTCACCATTACTATATTTCATCCGTACACTTTTAGTAGCAATTTCTGCTCCGTTTAATATCAAATGTGTACACCTGAAAAAGATTGAAGAATTTTACTTAACTTTCTCTCTATCTCTTAAATAGCATTTCCATGCTTACTTCATATACACCGAGAGAAAAAGAGAGAGAGAGAGAGAGAGAGTTTGCTTTTGAAAGAGTTTAATTATTAACGCAAAATTGTTGCTATGGTTACAAGCTGATTTTGCATCACAAACTGATCATCTAAGGTAAACTTATCACTTGATGGATGTTTCGTGTCATAGGCGTTGCTGATTTATAAAAAGGATTGCAATGAATTCAACTGAATAATCTCTTTGAGAAGACAGACAGACTTGGACATGGAAAGTTAATGATTCATAAGGAAATTTATTTCACTCTTATCTTGCATTATTGTTTGCTATTTGATATTTAATTCGTTCGCTTTAATGCCATTTAGTGTATGTTTAGAAATTGGAAATGAAATTTTTTTAGTCTATTCTCCGAGAGCGTTCTCGTCTATTTCAAAAGAAAGCATCATTTTCGAATTTAGATACTTTTTATTTTCTACATAGGCAAAAATTATTTTGTGCTATCACACTTTTTCATTCTATAAAAAATTGTATTCATTATGATTGCTGAACATTATTCTCTCTCTCTCTCCTTTCTTCTCTCGAATATTGACTATATTTTTCAAAATTAAATTGCAACCAAATTATGTATCATACCGATTGTCTGATTATGTGTGTGTGTATGTGTTGGGAAGGTGATAAGAAATAAGGAAGGAAGATTCCTTTCTTTATGAAATCATTTTTTTAAGAGTTATTGTTGATGTATTTCATTTATTCCAGTTGATTTTAGATTTTTTATCGATATTAGGCTGTAAGATGTTGTTTTGCATTCAATTCAGCTTTGCGCGTCATTAGGCCTTTCTGAGAATAACAGCAAAATTCATGTAATATATTTCAATTCTTGCAGTTACGTGATGACGAAATTAACCCGAACAAGTACGCATGATGATGATCAACGTATGGGTGACGTTAATCTGGATGACTTCTGGAATGCAGATGCAGATAAATACAAATGCTGCTGTCGTACATTTCATGTTGTCCGAGCATCACTCTTCATTGCCTATGCTCAAATGCTGATCACATTCGTTTTTGCGCTTTTCTTCACTTTTTATTACGTACAGGTCATTTGCATTATATCATTATCGTATGACTTTATGCAGAGTGCACTAGTGGTTTAAGATTGGTAACCAATGGGCTTTAGTCTGAAAGTTTCTGGAAATTAATATAAGACATTATAAATGAGTAGCATACGTTCTAATGATTTGTAAACAATCATTTATCTAGGCCATTAACGGACGACTAACACCAGATCACTGGATCAATCAGTTGGGTGAACGATATATTTGTAAGCATTGTTTTCAACTTATTCAATATTTTTATTACGTACAGGTCATAATTATTATGAGAACTGTACAAAGAATCTTTCTTTGATTTTGCAATTTTATCCAGGACTGCTTTCATTTTTGATCACACTTGCTAAACGCTGAAATTAATGGGCACAGTGATTATAACCAGATGTAATACGTTAAAAAAGGCTGATATAGTTCCAACATTGTTCATTATTTCAACACTAATTCTTGCAATATTTGCTCGATAGAACTCAAATGTTGGCAGTTCCATTAGGTAAATATGCTGAAACAGTTATGTCCCATTCAGATTAAGTCACATTTCAGCATCACTTCTATTTGCGGTCACATTACAGTTGCTTTTTGTTCTTTTATTGGTTCATGGAATTCGGACAGAACGCCGCTCGTTTTTGCTCCCATTTATTGTATTCGCACTGATCGCAGTGCTTCTTGGCTTTGCTCAGGTAGATATTTAGTGGTCTTATTTGTTCTGAAATTTATTAATCATTCTTTATATTTTCAATCCTTTATATGACCTTTTCTAAACTAATCCTAAACAGTTCTAAATATTTTAGATCGGAAATGATTTATTCGGTTTCATGCATCCATCGTCGCTGGCACATCTAATGTACGATAACAAGTTAGTCCTTTTTTTATCTCTGTAATCTTTTTTCTCTCTCCCTATATATATATATATATATATATGTAACTCATTTACCCGCTTTTTCTCTTCCTCCTCCCCCTGCCTTCGATTTTTCTTTTTGTTGTCTCCAAAGAAAATTTCTTATATATTATTTGTTTGCAGTCAGTTCTTTTCCCATCTGATTGGAACACTGTTTCAATTATGGTGTGTTGCGACTGTGTGGCGATGCTATGGTTTTCTGGGGGACAAAAAGGTTATTTCTTTAGCTTTTGGTATGAGTAAGTAGTGTTGCAGAAAGTCGTCATTTTAAAGGAACTAATGAACTAGTTTCATCATCATGTTATTTCAGGAGCACCTATATTGAATTCACCTTGTTCTTATATACATGTACTTTTTAGTCCTGACTTGAAAGGAAAAAAATTTTTTTTCAACTTAATGATGGTTGGAACTCAAAATTTTCGAATTATTTCATGGCAATTGAAACTAATGCTTGCCGTGTTCTCATTAATTCACTTTTGATAATATAATTTAGCTAAAGGTCATGTAATCGAATTTATTTTTGGTTTCAGTAAAAAGACTTCAAAGTCGTCAAAATAAGTATGTTTTAGGTTGTGCGACATATTGGGGAGCAACTTTCCACAACTCAGATGGCATTTCATTACGATATTCCTCATGAGTATATTGCTGTGTCACAACCCCCACCGTATGCCGATACCGTGATTAGTCTAAATAAACAACCTCTTGCAACGTAAAATTGAATTTTTAGCAAAGCAAATCACAAACGAAAATCTCTTGCATATGTGACATAAGGTTTATTTGAAAATTTGTCACTTTATTCTGGTAATTTTTTTTTCATTATCGTATCGCAGTTATCTGCTCCTTCTCGATAAAAAAAAAAAAACGTGATTTATTGAATGATCGCATGTTGTACTTCTGTTAAATCAAACACAAAAATTTATCAGCTTTATCTCCATCGATTTTTTAACCGAAATCTGTAATTTTATCAAAGTCATGATTTATTATCATGTGTCTCTTACTTTTGTGATAGCGTACTTCCTAGTTATTAAACAGAGAAAGCTGTTTATTATTTTTCTCAAAATTAAAGAGGCAGGATTTTTTTGTGAATTAATACTGAATTTGAACATATGATATGTGATACCACTGTCAGCAGTTCAATTAATCGTATGCATTCCCCTGAAATTTTGCTTGATTTGAAATAAAATTCTAGCCTTTATATTCTTCGATCTCAGTAGTGGAACAGCTCGAGTGAAGCAGAAACAGGAGTTAAAAACTCATTGATTTACTCAGTCATATGTACGTATTACTTTTATTCTCATGTCAGAAATGTTCTCTACTTTCTTCTGAATTTACGGAATTTTATTCTAAAAATTTAAAAGGGGATTTTGAAATTTTCTCAGCAATGGGCCTTAATTTCATATATCTTAAAAATGGTACTCGCTTATTCATCTAGAAAGATTTTAATTGCATTTTATTCTTTAAAGATCGTGCTAAACAGCAGTCTATTTTGTGTTTTTGGTTGTTCTGAATTTTTATATGTTGAATAAAACATTAATTGCTAGTGGTCTTTCATGTGGATTGGTGAACGGAGATAGTTTCTAAAATTAATAGTAACGTATTGTATACATTGCCGAAAGAATACATTTTATTTCTCGTTTTAGGCTTAAGATGACTCCGTATTTTCAGAATTCCGAAATTTGCCAATTTGAACGTCATAATTGATTTTATTCTCTATACCATACCAGAAATCGCGAATTGCTCGTTTGTTATTAGGTTGTTCGTTGCTTTCTGATTCACAAACTTTTCTTAATATTTGGAAACTTTCGCAATGCTGGACTTGCATCCATCTATCAGGATTTATGATCCCAGAGACTTCAATATAAACGCCTTCATAAATTATATGTATTGCGATCCCAATTCTAAGTAGGACCATTCTCATGCAAACCAGAGTTTTTTTTAAGGATAATCATAAGCAATCATGTTGGGACTAAGATTTGCACGGTGTCTCTTTCGAACATCACATTGTTTGGTGAAGTACAGGAATTAATTGTTTGGGTTCCAGAGATTTCAACATTAAATTAAATGAAACGTTTAATGCTCTAAATATGAGCGTTAAATAATACAAATTTCTACTGATATAAATTGCTGCATCGATTGCTGACATTTTATGAGTATTATTGTTATGAATGCATACCTTACTCATATAACTCAAATGCATCTTTCCAGATTTCCAGAAGGTTTAATGTGTGTAGCTTGGAATTAACTGAGATGATGCTGTCAAAAATTGTGGTTCTGTATATTATAGCTTTTGCTAGAGCTATCGAATTGACATTTGAATTATCCGACAATGCAAATCAGTGCTTTTTTGAAGACATCAAAGCTGGCATTGATTGCGTTATTGAATATCAGGTATTATTATATCATAGTTGTCTGTATAAGGTCGATTACGTTGTCCTACTATTTATCGAGACGAGCAAATGGCTTGTCCCATTGTCATTAAGAAAGAGCCGTGTTCTTTTCCTTAATTACTAGCGAAATCCTTTCCATGATTTAAATATTCATTATTTTATATTATATTATGTTGATCTGCTATTTGACCTTTCAGCTTTTGTATTCTGTTTTGCTGAAATTCTAATTCATTTTGGGACTACTGACCTCTTTAACGTTCTGGACTAGATTTCTGGGACTACCTATGCATGGGAGTGATTTTTTGCATTTCACAGTCAGCTATTGTTATGTCTGTATGCTGCGTATTTTTGTGTCTTGCTATATTTCAGGTAGTAACAGGTGGCCAGTATGATGTAGATATGACTCTTCAAGATAAAGAAGGTAAAATCTTGTATCAAGGTGCCAAAAAACAATACGATAGTTTCTCATGGAAAACAGAAGCAGAAGGGACATATAAGGTTTGTTTCATCTTATGAAGTTTTAGGATTCATTGAACTATTTTGAACATGTAAAATCAAGTCTTTTTTATGGAAAATGCGTTGCTATCTGAAGTTACTGAAAATCATTTAAATCTCTACGTGGAACGAATGAAAAAGCGTGAGGAACTTTGATTGATTTTCTTTCAGCTCATGTTCCTTTTAGGCATGCTTCTCAAATGAATTTTCAACTTTTTCACACAAGATAGTCTATATGGATTGGCAAAAGGGAAACGAGGGTCAGCTTTTAGCAAGTATAGCTTCCATTCACTTAGCTTAGAAGCTTGGGCAGTATATTTTTGCAGATAGTGGTTTTCATATCATCTTGATTTGAAGAGATTGGAAAAATAAAAATATGGGATTCTATTTTCAATAGCCAGAAACTTCTATGTAACAGAAAAGATTCTGTAATTGCCCTCTATGATATTAAGAAAACTGGGTGTGTATTTTTTTTTTTGAAAAAAAAAAGAAAACTTGAACAGTGTCATTCAAATGATACTTTACATTTAGGTCTCGATAAAGCAACTTCACGAATAGTAGCCATGACACAACTTGAAACATCTGCATCAGCTATTGGTGATCGGCTGAGGTTAATTGATGATTATCAAACACATCACCGATTAAGAGAAGCTACTGGACGTAAGCGTGCGGAGGACCTCAACGAGCGCGTTTTACTGTGGTCCTTGGGACAAACGGCTATTATAATTACTTTGGGAATAGCACAGGTAACATCATTAACTAACTTTTTCGGTCGAAGTCTCTATATAACGATAAATCTTACATTTCTTGATTTGTAAGCCTTTTTCGTTAAGTGGTAAGACTTTGCTGGTGATTTACGCTGTTATTAAAGTTAAAAAGCTGCTATTAAGACACAAAATAATAAAATTTCAAAATATTAGTATTCAGAGAAAACTGCATAGTCCTTAATAATGTAGGATCTTTTAAATCCAAAATAAGAATATAAATGTGTTAAAGAAAAAGCACGTTTGAAAAGCCGAAAAAACTGGAAATCGTGCATAATTCCAGTTAATACTTTGTTTAGATGAAAGTAGCAAAATATAGGCTGGGGATTGTAATTTAGAGTTAGTTTGACATTTATAAAGTGATATGAATTGAACAGAGTAAAATAGTCCACTGTGTTAAAAACAGTGAAGAAAATTGAATAAAATTATGTTCATTTGCAGGTACTTCTACTTCGTTCATTTTTCACCGAGAAATGAACTGTCTTCTGATATTTTTTATAGCAAGTATTTTGTCTTCTTACAGTTCTTGCTTATTATTCATGCCTTCTTCATAGTTGGTTTGATTTGAACATTCGCATGACTGATCAGCAAATCGTTTTTCCGAGGGTATTTTCGGAATAAGTTCCATTTCATTCTCGGGTTTCACTGGAATTTTTTTCAACTTTCTGGTATACTTCTGAAACAATATATGTTGTAATAAAATTATTAAAGAAAAGTATTTGCTGTAAATATTGCTGATAAAAAATTGTTTTGGAGACCTCTAACTTTTATTTGGAAGTAAATTTGAAATAATATGGATTTTTTAATGCCGAGACGATTTTTTAAAACAGTTCACTGAAAAAAAAATGTTGAATTTCGGTGTTTGTGGTTCTTCAATTATCTATTTCACTTATGCTTTCATCATTACCGTTCTTGTTCCTATTACTGTGCGCTACAGAAGTTGTATCACCCGAATTTATATTTATGGTGCTGAAAATTCTCTGAAAGAAATAAATTAGCTTAAGAAATTCAATATAAAATTTATAAGGGAAGAACCTGCACAAAATCGGCATAATAGCAATAAATATCGAGAGGTTGAAGATGCTGCAGCACAAATTGATTCATTGCGTTTAATGTCTGAAACATGACATGCGTATTTGTAAAGGTATAGAAGGGATACGTTCCTTGTCGAGTGGAAAGGCACGATACCGCAGATTTAAATTTGAGTACACTACGAAGAGATTTGAAGTAGTTAAGTTCGATGCGATGCAAAACAAGTTAGCAGTTGTCTTCCAATAATAGTAGTTGTTATGTGTATGCAATTATGGTATAGTACATAGAGTAATCTATTTCACGTCCTCAGACGAATTTTTTAGGCATAAAAAGTTAGGCCTTTTCCCTAATAACTGAACGGTATGTTCATTTCAGATAAGGAATATTGCATTATAAGTAACCTTGTTATGATCTTCTGTCCTTGCCCATTTGATTTGTTCAATAAGAGTGGAATCATTAAAGTGGAAATAATGTAGTCCTTCCTTTAGATCGATGTAAAAATGTTCGTAATAATCAGAGAACGACTTGAAAACAACGCTATCTCCAGCCAGCAGGAAAGGAAAACGATATGCCGCGACTGTTCCATCAATGCTTAGTATAAATTTGTACTGGAATTCCACGCCCTTTTTTCACATAATTCATTATGTGTGCGAATATATAAATAAAGTATAGAATAAACCTTAAAAAAATCCGACAATGGTATTGTTTCAACCGTCGGCGTATGTTGGGATTGGTCAAAAAAGAAGTATCGCGTGATTCCTGCATCCAAAAGGTTAGGATGTAATCTTGATAAGTTCGCTATTTTAAGTCGCAGCTGCAATAAAAACTTTTTGATTTACTCGAAAATAAGTTGATAATGCTTCATTCATTAATAATGACGTGCACTATGTGGGTAGAATATCTGAATTTTCCATTATTTTTTCAACATCGATGTTATAAATTTCAGAGCAGTTACTGGATATTACATATGAAAATAGAAAATAGCATACTGTATTGGAATCTCGACCTCGAAACACAGCTTTATCTTCTTTCTGTTGCCATCTGTAATATTTTTCACCCTTTACGGAATGCATATCGAGTGTAACCGACTCCATCGAATCAATTACTGACTTCATCAACTCATACGTTGGCATTACAATATCCACTGTATCTTAAATTATATTTCGTCCATTGATTTTCAAAGAATTACAATAGTTTTTTGCAAATTCAATTAAGCGTAGAGGTAAGGATGGGATGGTATGATCTTCAACTCATATTGATCGACATATTCCTGTTCCTCAGATCTTTTCCACATTAATTTTCTCAAATTCTCTATTATTTGATTTATTTTAACTAAATACATCAGTATTGACCTCTAGAACCACACCAACTAATCATTGGAACCAGGTCACTTCCTGCCTTTACCAGTGGCCAATCGCCAAGGTTGAATATAAATTCGGTATTTGGCAAATACATTTTTCTCATCAATGATGTGAATGCCGCATCAACAAATATCCGAAAACCCGTATATTCTCCATAACATCGCCTATATAGCTGAAGATGAATAACTAATTTTAAAATATAAATAAATCAAAATTTTCTGCTTTCCTCTAAAAAAATACCAAATAATAACAAGCAATGAATGATCTTTTTTATTGGGGCTAGTAGCCAAGAAATTATAAATGAATAACAATCATCTGAATAAAGCTTTTAATATAGGGAGGGTTGTCCCGATGAAACAAAATGAAGGATCTAGCCAAAATTAAGAGGGATAACTTCAGTCATGTAGAGAATTAAATAATATATATATGAAAGCCCGCAACATTCCGTGAAAAGCATGTAGAATTTCAATTACTTAGAGACGTTTACATTGTTTTCAATAATTTGATAATGGCATAATGCACTGCTGTAGCGATGCTGTGGACTTGCCCATTTCTTTTTTACTATCGTTAATACTTCTCCAAAATCAATTGTAGACCACTGATTCAAATCATTGTCAAGCTGTGAATGCTGCGATTTACAGCCAGCTTCTTCCATCCATTGCGAAATGATCTTTTTTGGACAATCGCAATATTCCGAATAAAGCAAACTTCCATCAGCTAAATAATGTCAAAGCTATTTGAGAACTGCAGTATGTTTAGAGGTTGCATATTCAACATCATTTCGTAAAAGATCCAAATAAAACGTAAGATACCTCTGTCTTTGCATAGCAGTTTACTTAAATTAGTGATTATCAAACCTTTTTTGATCACAATTGGGGAATCACACAATGGGACATCATTCGGAGTATGAATATTTACAATCATCTGAGGACAAGAAGACCATAGTCGTAATCGTAACACATATGAACCATCATGATAGTCAATTAATTGCAATCTGCAATTCTCCATAGCATAAATAATAAATATAATGCTGTTTATAATAAAAACAATATTATGAGTAACAATTTTAAGGAACTTGTTTCAGTGAAAAATTAACCGATGACGACAAGACCCTTGAACGGATACTCTCAAAGGGGCTATATACTGCGTAACATTCGTTTCACTGTACCGTAACTGTATGTGTAAGTAGCGAACCGGTAAATCAAGTCTGAGTGTACCGAAACAAAGTGCATATTCAGTTTTTTCGGTGAATGACAAAATAAAGAAACCAGCGGCAAATAAAAAATAACAAATCATTCCCTTTCATCTGAAATTGATATTTCTTTAAATTGTCCTTACATATCTTAAAGTATTAAAGGAGAAATAGTAGACTGGAACAAATGTTCCATGACAAAATCTGAATATTAACACCAATCATAAGGAGCTTCAACATCCAAGATTGTTTTGTGAAATCTACGTACGAGATCTTCGGCAAACATCCTGGTAACGTGTACGTACTTGTCAATTCTTACAAGCTTTACAGTAAGAGCGACTTCTTAATTTTTAATCTGTTTTCGAGGTAAATACGAAACATGTTTCCCAAACAAAAAGCTACAGAAGTAAAACTTCATATCTTCTATTGATTTTAGTTCATTTTCTAGGTTGCAAAACGATAATATGCTTTCGAATATGACAAATTAAATAGCAAATGGATCCGAAAAACTGAGCACTATGTGAAGGTGAATTATTCGTGTGAATGCAAAACGCGAAAAGTATATGACAAAAAAACCCAATTTTATCCAACTTTCAACTTACAACAAACAACAACGGACAACAAACAGCAAGATGTAGCCTCAATAAACGACAATTAAGTCAGAAAAATTCAAACTGCCAGCCCAACTTAACGAATTTCATTACTATAAACCTTCCCTAACCAATGCATAATAAAAGGGCTATATTTTCTGAGGCTATAAAACTTATTAACTACAGAAATTTGTTCCACACACAGTAATCAAGGTGTGATTGTTCTCGATAAGTGGTAGGCTGATGCTCTAATGACTTTTATTCGTCAACTTCTTCCTTGACCTGCAAAAAAATATGAGCATATATTTTAATAATGATGATGCCACTGGCAGTTTCGACTTCACAGCATTTCTTAAGCTTATGTCCTCGTATTTTATCGGTGACACTAAACCGATGATTTGTTCATTTGCATCAAGAATCTGATTTAGAAGATTAATCCTCGACTTGAATATTTGGCATGTTAATTGATTACCAAAAAAAATCAACAATTATTTGGACAGAAATAAAGCCAAAACTCCAAATTTAATTTTAGATTAAACCGTATCACTTCATAAACGAACTAAAAATGCTAGTGTACCGCAAGCAAACAGCTGAGAAACAATAAATCACCCTTGCTAGAAATTATCGAGCCAAGTTCAAGTTTGGATTTGATTTGAAACGAACACATTGTTTTGGGAAAATTAAATATTGCAACATATCATACCTTTTTTTTCTTCTGTTTTTTTTGCGGTGGGCCTTCTTTACTAATTTGCCTACTTCCAGCCCCACTCAATCTAACAGGACTTCTACCACTACCAATGTCACTGCTTTCAGAAAATTTTCGTTTCTTAGAACTTGTTACTGTTGAATCTGCACTGGGATCGTATCGTGCTGTAGTACTGAAAAGTAATGAAATTTGAATTCACGATATGAACTGATAACCGCTGCAAAACTGAATGAACAAGAATTCCAAAAAATTATGAACATAGGATTAGGAGATTTCTCTAAGAAAATCTCTCAAAAATTTCTATTCATATCATATTGCATAAAAGCATTATTCATATAAACGTCATAAAAACACCACTTTATTATCCTTCTGGGGAGGAGTAAAAGCATCTCTTATAATAACAAAAGATAATGAAGTCACCTCTTATATGTATAAGTGTCATGTTGAGCAGGTCTTCCTGTTATTCTCTTTGGTCCTCGTTCGTGCTCTATCCGAATGAATGTTTCGATATAAGCTCGACTTTTTTCTCCAGGCTCAGTTCCCAATGATTCATCCGCAAGCGCGTCTATTCGAGTCGCTAGCGAAACCTTTGCCGCTAATTTACGAGCTACCTAATAATTAATATGGAATGAAGAAATAGTCAGTGGCGCAGTAAAACATTTCATTTATAAATTATATAACCACTGTTACCTTTCCCTTGATTTTTGTACTAGCTTGACCAATAAGTTGAGCATGGTAAATGAGGCCGTATTTAGGAGTATCTCGTTTCGTTTTCAGGGCTCGAAAAAGTGCCTTTTCTGCACCCAATATCTGTACCGTAGATGCTGGATATTTCGCAAGGTTCACCAGTGAGCCAGCATGGGAAATTAATCTAGCACCAACCAATTCACCAAGTAAAATAGTAAGATTAGGTGCAAGCACCATCATTCGATTCTTCAAGTAATCCGCCAGCTCAGAACGGTATTTTGTCAATTCAATAATCTAAAAAAGTAATAATTACAAACGTCAACTCCTCTTCATAGATAATTCAAAAAGATGTTTGGGCGATTACTTATTTGCTTCATAATGACCAATTTCATCAGTTCGGAATGAATCAGAAACCTACCTGCTCACATAATCCACTTATATGCAATACATCTGAATCGGATATGTCAGTTCCCATACTAATTTCTGCTTCCTGTTTAACACGCGCTTCCAGCTCTGATGGCAAAATACTTGACAAGTCACAATTTGCAGCATTTGACCTCATTCCCATAACTTTTACAGTCTGAACCAAAATAAAATTACACATATCCCACTATATCTCGAATTAAAAAATATTTATACTTTTTTTTTTCTATTTACGCACCTGTGTATAAGCATGGTGATCTTGAATTAGTTTACTCAGTTCTGGAAAATGCCAGCCGTACCACTCTCGACATCTAAAATAGTTACATTGAGATTAGGTAGAGTTAAGCAAAATTAATGCTGTAATACTTTCTCAAATGATATATCAAACCTCATCACATAATTGTTAATTTCTTTGTCGAGATCGTCGAGTAAAGATACTGCTTGCACAATCATCGTGTCAATTTTTTCAGGATTAAATTTAACCTAAAAATCTTCAATTTCGAGCAGAAAAGCCAAAAAAATATTCGAACAGTCAGCTTCCCTAGATCACAATATAAAGCACTTCTTTTTAGAATCCTTGATGGCATAAAACATCCAATCCTACACTTACAAACTGAGAGGAGTTCATATATCTCCCCAAGTCTATCAATGAAAGCATTATAGCATATATGAAAAAATCTTCACTTTATATCGACCCAACGAATGAGCCACGGCGAGATTCATAGAGCGTAGCTCTTGTTTGTGCTCATTTAGCAAACTGTCCAAGTTTGCTCGAATACTACGCATAAGTTCCTGAGTCGCTGTATTATAAACACATGATACGTCGAATTTTTCCTATAAATAAGTGTCTCTATTGCGTATCTAAAAGATTACTTACACATTTTTTCCTCAAAACATCTGCAAAGCTCAATCTCACTGACATTGTGCTTTACAGATGACCACTATATGGTGTGGATTGCTTATCTTCAAAGTATTGGGTCATCAAAACGCCTTCAATCATAGCCACAGCAGGGCAAGAGAGTATTATTAGAATGACAAGGTTAAAGTAACTATTAACTGTGCATAAGTTACGTACATCCTAGTCTAAAATGTAAAAAAACTGCTCCGAGAGTAATTAGCTGGATCTTATTTTTGTTGAAAATATTGGGTAGAATTGATTAAATAGTGCTCACTTTGATCATATTTCCCAATTTCACTTCACCAACAGCAAGTTGTTCACCCTTTTGTAATTTCCCCTTCAGAGCTTTTTTCAGCGCTTTAGTCAACTTTCCTTCCGCCAAACGAGTAACATTTTCTACTGCTTCCGTTGTATCTTTGAACTTTTTGAAAGAAACCAACTGGAACCTAAAATTAATAAAAAGTTTATTAAACTTTATGGATCTACTAAAAGCCACTAATGATTATTCCACCATTACACCATTACACCAGTATTTAAAATTTACAACATTAAAATTTACAACTCTGTTATTCCTGCAGTTATGGGAATGAACGAAAAAGAGATGAAAAATGAACAGAACAGTTGTGCTCAGTATGCCAAATCATAAATGAACCTAACTCCTCATTTTCATCCACATCTAACCATATCCGTTCCATTAACATTAATTTTGAAACTCACATTCTCTGCGCTTTTTCTGGTGTTGAACACTCATCCCAAATATTATCCACATTTTCCAATTTTTTTTCATCTAACACCTGAAATGTTTTACTTTTCATCTATATCTATTCAAAGTTGCTATTCCAAACAGCAATTTCGAAATCTCAATTCCATTTCACTAACTCAAAATGTCATACATACAAGATAATCCTACTCTATTCAATTTAAACTGTAACCTTGAACAAAGCATATCCTGCAGCCGTCTCGAACAGCACCAACATCCTTTATCTGCAATAAACAATGTAGCATAGATAGGATTGACAGATCTACACGCGTTAATTACTGAGCTAATAAAGGTCGTTCTCTGCATATTAAGCCAAACATGCACATATACTTAACCAAAAATGTACAAATGTAACCAAATCGATACACCCTTAACCTCCATCCCATACCGCCATGACCCATTGTATTATGTATGTCACTTCGGCAAGTAAGAAATCAAATCAGCCGTGAAATATCATCTTTGTTATGCAACAGGCTTGCAATTAATTGCCGTGGTACGCAAGATCGAAGAGAGTTGAACAGGGGTAGAAGAGGTGAGGGATATAATTCAGAAATCCAACAGTGTGAAGTTCGGTGGAGCAACTACTTATTAAGAGATACATTAGCTCAATAGCATTTGATCTCATATTTTTCTTTCATCAATGAACTGCTGCTTTCTCTACGTCTCACCTTTATAACAATGAGAATTCATGAATTTTTAGGTTTTCGAGAAGAACATTTGTGCCTTATGAGTAATCAAGCGGGAACACTATCGTCAGAAAGTAAATGTAAGCTGGAATGTCTAAAGGAGGAAGTTCGATCGAAGCTACGAGTTTTTCCGGATTTTCCACAGCTAGGGATCAAATTTATGTGAGATGTTCTACTTTGTAAAAATTCATTGCGGAAAAGTTTTACCGTATGGCAGTTGTTTCATAATGGTAGTGTAATTTAAGATGATCATCCGTTTCCAATTCCAGTGCTTCTGATATATGTTTCAGAGGATGGAAAGAGTTTTAAGATCAAAACGAATAGAACATCTTATGGAAGATTAGGCATTGAAAGACTAAACTGCACAGGGCCTAGTAAATTGTGAAAAATAAATCACATAGAGGCATATAATTATAACAATTGATATAGATAAAAGGTTGTGACAGGCTTCAAGAAATGTGCGATTTTACAGATGATTTTTTTCTGTTTCATTGAGCAAAGGGGATTGTTTGCAGAGATGTGATGGTATTAATGCGCTATCCGTTGTTGCTCAAAAACTTATGTGCAGCAATAGCTGAGTATGTCCGTGTTGAAATGCAGGTTGATGCAGTTGTTGCCTTAGAAGCTCGTGGTGAGTGTATCTGATATTTGTTTCGGATGGTGGAAAAAGTTTTAAGATTAAAACGAATAGAACAATGAAAATGTGTGTGTTCATTTTCAATTCCGAAAAACATTTCAATCTCATCAGTTTGGCTATCCATTGATGTTAATTCATTCAGGTAAAACTACATTTTTTCAAAGAGTTGTTTACAAAATATTAATCGAGGTGCGAACAAATAAACGGCCACGCGAGGTTCAAGCCTTTGTCACCCAATGTTTTTTTAAACAAAGTTTTAAATTTCTTGAATGCGAAATGCAGGTTTCTTGTTTGGTCCTCAAATCGCTATGATTTTGGAAGTGCCTTTTGTTCCGATTAGAAAAAAAGACAAGCTACCAGGAAAAACATACAAAGAAATCTATCAGAAAGAATATGGCGAAGTTAGTTTAAGTTTCGTATATAACTATTTCAAATATGATTATATTTGATCGTAATAAATAAACTTAGTAAGGTTCATAGTAGTAGTTTGAAATTTATATAATTAAATTTCAATCAGAATCATGGTAAAATGGAGAAAATTCAATTATTTGATCCTGCATTTTTCCGGAGGTTGTGCTATGTGCCCTGAAGAAGGCTGCAATTAAGCTTTAATTCGTTTCTTTAGTTCGTGCGAGATCGCAATATTTTGATTTATAGGATATTATCGAGATGCAGGAAGATGCAATCAAGCAGGGTTCAAAAGTATTATTAATGGACGATCTTTTAGCAACAGGTGGTAGCTTAAAAGCAGCTATATCACTGATTCAGAAGGCTGGTGGTGACGTTGCTGGAGCATTCACATTAATCGAACTTGCTTACCTAGAGCCACGAAGACATATGCCAAAACATATTCCTATTCATTCTTTTATCACTATTACTGAATAGAAGTCACTATTCATATGAATAATTTTTTAACAGTTCATAGATTTCGTTTTAATCGGCGAACTTTTGCTACATTTCGCCTATATAGATAAGATTTTTGTTCTTCGATTTTTATTCATCGAAATAAATATTTTTATAATGTTGTCCTGTAACAGCAATATGACTAAAGGGAAGCTAACAGCCATTCGAAGTATCTTATGACATTGCTTTTATTAAATGAAATATTAAATCATTGAAAAACTTAAAACAAGAAAGAGTATAATGGGTGAGGATGCAGTAGAATAAAAATGATTAAGCAGAAATAGCTTCGAATTATCGGTGAATTTGAAACGACGCCTCGTTGTTATTGTATATAATTGGAAGGTCTTGATCGTAAATAGGAAAGTCGCAATTTAATACTCTATTGCTTTAATCCTAGTGCTGGTTTAGAGATTGGAAGTAATCAGTATCGTTATTTTAGAATATTTGGAAGTAGCCTTTTTGGTTCTTAGTCAAGGACTTAGAGTTAGTGAAGTGGTTTTTTTCATTTTTTATTTATTATTCTACTACACTAAATGTTACTAATAATTATCCCTATTAAATGGAAGATATTAATTACTCTGAGATTCAAATTGGGATTTTAGAAGAAATTCTTATTTTTTCTTGTGCGAAATTTCGCTCTCATTTTTCTAGTAAAAAAGTCAGTTACTATTGCTCTTCTGTCTTATGCTATAAAACGTTTTGCTATATCACTATTATTGCCACTGCAAATGTTGCTGTTATATCGTGATCAATGCATTTCTCTTTAAGTATATCACTCTATTTCTTTAATTTATCGTGCTAATTATTTTATCGAACTTCATGTCTGTTCGCTTACCGGCTCGTTCGCACTTTATTCTTACAATACCATACCATGAATTATATTGTAATTTAAATCAAGCCCAATCTGGTTTTTAAATTAAAAACAAAACAATGGAGAATTTATCGCAACGAGAGAGAAATTTTGCAGTTTACTGATTTGATGACTGTATTCAAAGGATAGGTGGAAAAAACGATGAATTCAACTTGGCTGAAATTTATTCTTCTGATTGTGATGTTTGCTGTTACTTTTGGTGCGGGGATGGTACCAGTAAAAGTATGTTACTTTGTTTATATAATTTACTTAGATTTGTATGATTGCACGGCATAAAACTGATGTCAAATGTCACCCTATTACTTTATTCTTCATAAGTAAATATTGTAGGAAGTTGCTTACAGAAAGGAGTAAGTAGTGATTTTTGACAATTGTTTGATGAAAAATGTGGCTTTGAGATCCCAAAAATTTTTGAATCAAAGAGTTTATCCTGAGGAAAATGGATTCGTAAAGCTATAAGATTAGGCACTTTGTTACTGTTACTCAGACAAAGTTTTGAACGAAAATTCCAAATTCTCAGCTTTAGGAAATTTCAGAAGATTTCAGGTGCTTAAAATTCTCCGCAAGCATGCAGCCTCAGCATCTACATCTACGAAACAGCGAAACGTTTCCTTGGTGCTTTGTTTACTTACTTGTTTTTCTGGTGGTGTTTTCTTCGCCACATGTTTTTTGCATCTTTTCCCGGAACTTACTGAACATCTTCATGAGGTTATTTCGTCTCAGATTGCATTGCTCATTAATGAAAAATAAAATCGGATTATTTCCAGTTATTTAAAAGCAGGGTTGCGCGATTTAGTAACTGTAAGTTCGAAATTATTTCACTTCTCAGAGCGCAATTTTTCCTGAAAATTTTGGGTTCGCCAGCAAACTCTCTTTCTGGACGCTCATTTTTAAATTCATACATTTTCTTCTATAAATTAGCACTATTTGACAACAACTTCAAATGTGATGTGAACATTAGCTCGAAATTAAGTGTTAACTAATCATCGTCATTTGTTTAGATGAAACAAGAATATGGATTTTCCGTATCGTATCCTCTAGCTGAATTACTGTCGTGCGTAGGATTTTTCCTTCTATTTTTTGTTGAAGAAGTCATTTTATTTCTTATACCTGGTGCTAGCCATTTGCATGGTCCGGCAGGTGATCAGATTGCTGAAGGATTCTATGAACGGTGAGTTAGTATTAGTAATAGGAAGGATTCCCATACGGTTTGAATAATAGGCAGTATGAAACTGTTTTACTGGTTAGATGAGACATCGCACGGTAAAGACGCTAAAACTGAAGTAATGATTTTGAATGTTTGCTTTTACCGATGATTCTGCGGGTATCATCTATTTCACAGAACAAGACTTTCTTTTTATTGCGAGAACAAGTGTAATTGACTACAAGAATCAAAGTATATGAAATATGTTTGCTATTCTCCGGAAAACTACATTTACAGATAATGAATGCAGTATACTACGTAATTCAAAGAGGTATTTGCATGTACAGTATTTTTAAATAGAATTATTTGTATGAAGAAGTATTTTTAAATCCTAATTAGATGTGAAATAAATTCGAGTATTTTATTGAAATAAGAAACATACTTGAAGTCCAAGTTAAAGTTTTTCACCACTGATGTAGAGCTTAAAAGTCGAGAAAAGTCAGTTTCTGGAAATAAAGCATAATGCATGCGGTTCTGTGCTGCGCGAATGACTTGTGCATTACTTGGAAAGAATTGTTTTAATTTATGAGAATTTTTAAGTGTAAATGAAGATGGGATTGGCATTGTATAGGAAAGTGATGAGCAAAAGTGCATTTTTGGCGGACTTCGGACAACGCTGTACATTATTTATAAGGGGCGATTCATTCTTCCAAGGATGAGAACGTGGTAGATGAGAGGAAATGAATTTTGGTGGAATATGAGGTGCTGAGTGATTTACCAAATAGTAGAATAGTTTGTAGATCGCAGACGGGTAGCAAATATAGAAGCAAGGCTCGTAACGGATGGTTGGGAAATTTGCAGATTATTTGTTCCATTGCATCTTTTTTGATATGATTTCACTTGCGATTTCCATCTGTTGTGGATATAAAAAGGCTTTTCGGTACTTTGGAATATCATTGGATGATTATCGATATGGCTAATGGATTGTGACAAGGAGCTGGTCCATTTGTAATTTTTCCGTTATTTCGTTTGAAAATATCGAAGCTTCAGAAGTCATGATGCCGATCACTGTTGCCATGAAAGTGTTAACGTCGGTGCTCCTTCGAAAACTTGCTTATCATGTGGTCCGAAAGGTAGGTTTTAAGCATCGATCAAATATTAATTGCTTCAGAAGTTCTTGCAATCTGAAGATTCTTCCCGATAATTGTGAGTCAGTTTTGTATTCTAAAGTAGAAATAAGTTTGTTTACGTTACAGACGAAGATTCATCTAGCAAAGGATTGCTATGTGCAACAAATTCATCGAATCGAGCACCAGCAGGTGGTCAGCGTGTTAACAAAGGACCGGATTATGGACATCCTGTAGAGTAAGTGTGAAGCTTTAATAATTTTTTTAAACATTTTTTATGAGTTTTATTTCTGGTATGTTTTTAAGATTTGCATGCAACGAACTCATTAATTAAGGACCTGTTTTGTCTCTCTGTGCATCTCTTCGATGAGTCGAATTTTTGCATGATATGTTAAAAAACAAGCATGATTTTTTTTTTGTAAATGGATCTTCCAACATTTTTTGGACAAAAGCACGAATTTTCAGCTTTTCATCTTAATTTTTTTATATATAAATTCAGTGGAAAAGACTCAACGCCTTTACTTCAAAAATATACGTGCGGTGAATATGGTACTGTTTTGCGGAAATCTTGTGGTCAGGAATCACCAGGCAAACGAAAGTACTCATTTGCAGCTTATCTTCCATATTTTGCTATTTTAACATTTGTTCACTATTTTATAACTCTTCGACTAATTTGCTTTTATTTTTATGTTCTTTTCTAGAGTTGCATGAAGTTTTTTATTGTTTACAGGGCAGTAGTTGTTAATATTTTAACAATAGACAAATACTTTATTTCTATCTCTATTATATGTTTGAGATCAAATGCCTATCTCTTTTAGGTTTTTTGTATTTTCATAATTTTTTGTTGTTTTTGGTATAGGTTGAGACATTTTACACATCAGAGAAGATTTAAAGAATGAAATTTTGTCACTAAAGAAATAATTGTTCGTTATCTTTTAAATTTCTTTATGGATAGTATTAGAAGAAAAATGAAAAAAAAATTAGCTGCAAAGATGACTTGTTAGTTCGGAAATAAGCCATATTTAATTATGAAATTCTTGTTTTTGCTCTAGAGCTTTAACATTGGCAGAACCAGAAGCGTGTGAACGAAACTGTGATAATGTTAAAGAAGATCCACCAATTTTGATGAAAAGTCGTCCTCATGCTCACAGCCATGGTGTACGTAGTATCACATTCGTCCTGGCAATATCATTTCATTCAATTATTGAAGGTCTCGCTTTCGGTGTTCAGGTTTAGTAGTTCTATCATTTTGATTAATGAAAATGTCAGAAAGTACGAAGTTAATAGCCTAGTAAAAGAAAAAAGGGACAGGACAGAAAGGCTGGGCTAGATCAGCTGAAATCGGATGGTAAAATGGAATTTTTTTCATTTTTTCCGTCTTTACTTTGAAATTATTTCTTTTGCTTTCCTAGCATTATGGAAATGTTTATCATAATTTTTTTACAAATTGTTATTTTGTATATGGCGTTATATCTCCAAACTATTGCAGACTGATAATGCTCGAATTGCGACATTATTTATATCGTTGATGGTACACAAAATCATTGTGGCATTTTCGGTTGGTCTGCAATTGGGCCGCACTCACGCACATGCTTTAGGTTGGGTATGCCTGAGTATGGGCCTTTTTTCGATCATGTCACCTGTTGGTGGTTTTATTGGTACATTTGTTCAAAACTCCCAAATGGACACAGAAGTGAAGGCTTTGACTATACTTATTTTTCAAGGAGTTGCTGTTGGCACATTCATTTACGTCACATTTTTTGAGGTAAACATTCATGTTTTTATTCGACTTATTAAAGATAGTTATAATCTCGGCAATACCGAGATCACTGCACCGAAAGCGTAATTGATTCTGAAAAAGGAGTTTTGCAGGTTTTGTTACACGAACGAGATAACGAGCATCCGAATCTTTTAAAACTTATTTTTATGTTGATAGGATTTGCATTGATCGGTGGGCTTCGGCTTTTTGACAATCATTCGCATGAATATTCTCATGGATCTCTTCAAAACCATGGAACTTTTGTCATCACCTCAACCCCATAGTATTTTTCTTGAATACTGTTGTTTAACCTCTGTAAATATTTTCACAAGGTGAAATTTTTTACCGTCTTTGTGAAGCTGAGTAAAAGTAATTTTCGTTCAGATTTCGAGTTTTAGAGAGTGTATTTTTGATAAAAGATTCAATATAGAGCAGCGAATAATGATAGGGAAATCAAACATTGCAAATTATTCAGGGAACTTCAGACATGTTACACTGTTCCTATCCTGTTCGCGACATCTGCACAGTAACGAATTACTTTTCAAATCTTTTGGATTTATCAAATTTATATAGCCGGCATCTTCATACACATTCTTTCTTTTTTAATTCAGGTTGCTAGAAATAATGACTGTCATTTATGAAACTTTCTATTGCCATTTGAACTTAGATACTTCATAAATTGTTAGGATAAAATCCTCAGTCAAAAAGATGTCACCATCACTGAATGAGCCTAACTAACATTTACATATTTATACATTGACTTTACTGACCACTATGAGGGTTTTATTTCTTTTGTCTCTTTTTCTTGGTGTCAGATTTGCTGTGAAAAATTCGAAAAATCATTTGGGTGTGAGACCCGTACCGGTGAATAAAAATATTTTCACTTGTGAACTATTTTCTCGACAGAAAAAATCACAGAGAGGTTCAAGGAATTTGAGTCAAGTTATTCTCATAAAAGGACCGTTGCACACCATTATAGATAAATAAGCTTTGGGTTGAATGAGACTCACTTCATTTCTATCATCAAGGATCAAGAGTTAGGTTATATAATTGTCTAGCTTCCATTGGAGCATCCATTTCTAATAATGACCACCATGTAATGTTGAAGGTTTCATCTGTCTTCAAAAACAAAATAAGCTGCAATGTTAACTCTGCTGAATAACATTTATTTTTACATGTGTTCACCTATCGCTGAAATAAAAATTGGTTTGGAATATATGAATCCTGCACTTACAACTTTAACAAATGAAGAAGACCTTTGCATCTTATTATTGCAATAAAAAAGATAAACTCGAAAGTTCAAGAATTTGCATTCCTAGTCGAATTAACAGTATCTATTCATTCAATCTACATATTCAAAACTATTGATATGAGCCAACTTAATGCAACATCAATTGGCACTCAAGAAAGTATTGTTTAGGTTTTTCCTTCAATGGAATTTTATTGCATCAACCAAATTTGAGCAGAATGAACCAGCAAAAGTACTTGTACACCACTGTATTACAAACGACGAAGTATAACCAGCTTTAACGGTCCTTCTGGACGTGATCGAAGCGTTTTTGTTGCTTCTAAATAACTCATACCCTTTATATCGATTCCATCAATTGTGATCACCTGATCACCAGCTTTTATACGACCGCTACGTGCTGCAGAACCACCTAGAAACTAGTTAAAAATAAATTAGATCATCATAAACAACGTTAACGTCAAATATACAGTTTTAGTGAACGATACTATCAAAAATTAAAAAACTTATTCCTAAGCAGAATTGATATTTATAAATTTCGTCGCAGTTCGTTTTCTAACCAAATCATACATTCTCAAGCATATTGCTATTTCTACAATGATTAATAAATCACCTTCAAAAACCCTTTTAATAATAATTGGTCGGTCACCAAACACTGACCCACGGCCACCATCAAGCGCTAAACCGACACCAAGATTGCCTTTTGTCAGTATCACTTCTTCGGAATCCGTTGAGTAATTGAACAAATCAGGATCAGCAATAGCTTAAAAGTTTTAAAAAATTGGCAAATCATTTTATAGCACATTTTTAATTCTTTTATTATTACTCATTCGCAAAAATATTGTTTGTTTCTTAAGAAAACTAAATGAAAATTTATGGATCATAATGTAAAATGATTTTACCGGTGGAGACAAATTTAGTAGGCTCAGTTGGCATGTCATTTGATTTTATCTTTAATCGTCCAAGTATGAAAACAACATGTTCAGTTCTCTGTTTGATTAAGGTTCGTGCATCTGTAGCCGACATCTGCAATAAACAGTAAAATGATAACTGGAATATGTGAAAAAAATCAACTAAAAATGCTTTACCAAGTTAATATTAAAAGTCAGCTTTAGCTTTATTTAGGAAAATCTGTGATAATATGAAAGATAAACAACAAAGAGAAATTATCTGACCTGTTTCGTCGAGTGACCTTGCACGAAAAAAACACGATCGCCTTTTTCGATGAGATCGCTTCGATCCGCAATACTACCCGATATCACCCTTTGCACCTAAAATATTTATAAAATCATTGCTCAATTGCACACCACACAATCACTTGATTATTTAATCATGTCAATCAATTTAACTCAAATACTCACGCTAATATATTGATCACCAGAAGCTGCTGAACTCAGAATCACACCAACTGAACCTTCCGGATTATTTGCCGATCTTTTCAATATTACTTTGAAAATATCATAATCAGTAAATTTCTCACCCAACAAACTTTTGCACTCCATTAACTGAAATACTTGAACGATACTAAGTATGTCTCAGAAAATATTGTTGATTTCGACAGAAAATTGCAAATATAAATTGCATTTAAAATCATTCAATTTCTATAAAAAGTAAAATACAACACATTTCCAAATTACAGTTTTAAAGTTCAAATAGATATTTAAAATTGCATTAAGCATAGAACAGTATTAAATCTATAGAATATAAATGACCATAAAAGATCATATTGATAAATAGATGATGATAAATGTCAGGGAAATAAATAAAAATCATACTGCTATTAATAAAGTATTATTAATAAATTAATTAATAAATTTATGAAGATGCGAAATAATCGATAAAGACTTAAAAAAATAATTCGAAGTGTTTTAAATATTACCTCCACTTCAGATGGCTGTCCTTGCTTATGCAATTCATTGCTTGATGTTACCTCTTTGGCTATTTGAAGTGCCGCTTGTTCCGTTTCATCTGCTTCAAGTGGTCTTCCAATCACCTTATCGTCTGTTATATGATCGAAACGTGAGAAATCGAGTCCTTTAGATAATCAATCTTTTAGAAAATTATAAAAAATCTTGTTTGCCATCAAAAAATAACCACTGTCATGTAATTCTGGAAGAAAATATCACACTGATCGATCATAATCAGAGATGACAAAATTAAATAAATGAATAAAAATCATTTTTGAACCTTTCATAACTCCTACAGAAGATTCTGTTTCCGGTATACATGGATACATTTTTGTACTCGATACTTTTTCCATCATGGATGAACATACTTCCGAATTCTCTTTTGTCGTAATTGGAGATTTTTTTTCAGCTTTTTCATATTGTTGAGTAATTTTGGAAAATTTCTCCACTTTGATATTTTCTTCCACAGTAGAGATATATTTCTTCTCAGCATTATGTGATCCTGAGATCACTGGAAGAGGTTCGGCATTCTGTAAAAAATTATACTTATGTTATGAACTTCTCATAATATAAATTTCAAGAAAGAGAGAGAGAGAATTGTTAGTGAAATGCTTAAGAAAATAACTACTACAGTTGATAATGTAAAATATGTACCTTATAAATGATATAATGTTGAAATGATTAGATTTGATGAGAAAAACTGAGTCATTATAATGGAATTCTATAACAGGCACAAATATTTTAAGCGCTTTATTCGCATTTACTTTACCATTTCAATTTAAAACAATTTTAAAGTTTTTATTTTACGAACTTTATTAGCTTAACAATATCTTCCTTTAACTTACTCTAAGCTCTTCTTAGTACCACTCATTTTCTCATTTCGTTTCAGTAAAATATGGAGGGAAAAATATCCCAATATATTGTCAATTTCTTAAATGAAATGAATTTACCTTTTCAAATAATGCCCTTACTTTTGCAAATAAATTTTCGGATTGTGGAATGGACGCATTGTTAACAGTTGAAAATTTATTTCTTGAAGTTTCAATACTGGTTGAATTTCTTTCAGTGAATCTCTCACTGATCATTTTGCTACCACTATATGGAATTTTCTTTGAAGTGAGCAGATTTGATGTTATCGCTTTCGGAACAGTACTACCACTACCTCGCATCGTAGTGGACTTGCTAGAGTTACTTTGGAATGCTTTCGGTGTTGGAATTGCACCATTATCTGCTTTTGTAAACTATAAAAATTCATTTTTAATAAAGCAAAATTTAGTTAAAAAATAACATCTGCATGGAAAAACCATAGCCAAATTAATTAGCAATGTAACAGTTTCAAGACCAATAAATCATTTCAATTAGAAATTAGAGTAAAATCAGCGAGAGAATTTCATATATTCAATCCACTGATTTCAGAAGTTTTTATTTTCAAAAATAAAATGAAAACAAAAATTGCCTTTTCAATAAGCTTATTAAACGGAACAGATTTTTCATCATCTCTGACGCGTCGTGGAACAACTGGTGCTATGGGATTCTCGAATTTTTCATTTGACGATATCGTCGTTTGTAATTCGTTAATGGAAACTACCCGGTCAATTACATGAGAATGCTCCGGTTTCCTCGGAATTGATGTAGCAGAATTTTCCCGTGTTGGATGAATGGAATTGGTAGGAACGATTGGGTCAGATTTCTCAAACACAGCTGAAGTCGACTTTTCTGAAACATGAAGTGCTGTTCTTTATGGATGATATGTCTAACATAAAGAGAATCTTAGTTTCTGCTGATACAGGAGTAGATTATACCCCCAGTCGGTTTCATCAACCAATATGAAATTCTCGAAGCATCATTCAGTGTTTCATATGACGAAAAATTAGGTTTGTTTTCATTTGGAGGAGTCATTTCTGATGAAGAATTAAATTTTAAGGAACCCAGATTTGACTTTCGAAAATTAAAATTCGATTCAAAATGTCATTCCTCAAAATTTTCTGCAAGATGACTATACGAAACCATAAATGAGTTTTCCAGGATTTCTTCACATGAAGACAAATGAGAATCATCGGAGATTTGAGAAATATTTTAGGAAGTTATATCGTTAGCTATTTTCCCTGCAAAAATTGTGGGAAATAAACCGCTGTTATTGAGATTTCCCAGCATGTCCGGCCTTTGAAAGATGATCCGGTTGAATTTTGTAGCAGGTACAAATGAAACAAAGCGACTTTTTCCGATGTCCGAGTATGTTTCTGCTTTTGAAGTATCTTCAGATTTCGTAGGATTTTCGAGTGAATTCAAGTTTTCACGGTAACTAATACATTGTTCGACGTTCACCAGTCGATTTTTCGGCCTTAGCGAAGTCATTTCAAATTCCGGGTTACGAGACAGAATCTGAAGTGGAGATTCTTCCAGGTCAGCGCTTTTTTGATCATTTCTAGGAACAATTTTTGAATCAAGGAGTTTCGATATTGGTGTTTCTTGAGGTCTTATAAATGATTGCTGAGGTGAAGAATTTTCTGATTCTAAAGATATACTTCCTGACAGCAGCTCGGTAACAGGATCAGACACGTAATATCTGAAAAAATCATCGATTCGTCGATTACATTTGAAAGAAAAGGGCTATTCCATAAATTAAAATTCTAAATTTACCGAACTAAACAGTTAACTTCAAATAGAACATATGAACATTGCAAAATAGAAACTAACGAAATAGCTGAACAGCAAATCGTACCAGATTTTCAGTTATGCAAGCCTTGGTTATATTATTGTTTTAAATTAAATGAAGACATTTAAATATGAATAAAAAAATCTGCTGAATGTTGCGCGATTTTTCTTTAAAAATACAAGAACGCGTATTCGCATTCGCTAAAAACTTGTTATAAAATTAAAATTTTTACATCTCATTGGCAGATGATTGTTTCATGACGGCGCTATCGTCGCATAATTTTCCATTTTCATGCTGCTCATTTGTATCCAACATTTCCATTACGTCATTTGGCTGTGAAGAATTATCGTACAGTAACTTTGTTGTTGGAAGATCTATTGACTTTGATAAAGTAATATAAAATTCCTCTGGTTTAGCAGCTATTCGTGGATACAAGTGATAGTTTAAGATCTCCGCTTCAGTTGATGAATTTTCCCGGAATTTTGAATACAAATTATTCAGCGATTCTCTTATAGATACTTCCGATTTTTCTTCTTTATGTTCACTAATCCACGTCGTATCTTCCTCTATTTCACTTTTTTGAGGAGGATATTTATAACTTTTTTGCGCCACAATTTCTTGCACTGATTGATTTGAATTGGATATTCCGTTGGATGAAGGAATATTGGAAGGTGTTGTTGTATCACGCAATTTCTCATGTACCGAGGTTTCTGGATCCGTAGTTGAATGAGAAGGTTGAAATTGCTGTTCCTGTTGAAAAATACTTGTAGGATGTGTTAAGAGAGATTGCTGCTTATTGAAATAAGTTTGTCCTGAAGTTTCTGGATGAATAACGGCATCCGATGAAATGTTCGTATTTATGAACGAGGGTGATATTGACTCTCTGGATGGTGTTATTAACGGAGCAGTTATCGATGGAACAAAGAGCATCTCTTCATCCCCGGTAGGTGGATAAAGCGTACCATTAAGGAAGTTCGGCCGACTGGAAAAAAATTAACTCGTGAAAACTAGAATTAATTAGAAAATTTTAAAACTGTTGATATAACACGACGTTAACATTACTTCTATTCATTACTTCTTAGCTGTTTTTAGCTTAATTAAATACCTTTTGCTGCAATAAATGAATGGTTTAGTAAGACTACGATCAATAGGCCTGTCTGAAGTCAGACAAAAAGCAATCCCATATCAATTTTGACTTCCATACTAAATTCTGTACAAACATTTCAAACCGATACTTGGCGGCGAAACGTCGATTGAATTCATCAAATAATGGACTGGAACAATCCGGATCAGAAGCAAATACGCTGACATAAGTTGGCTTATGCTTGATATTACCACGATTTCGGGATATGGTTCGTTGTGATTGTTTTGATTGCTGATGCTGTTGTAATCGATCACTATGAAAACCGGAATCGTTACTGCTCGGTGAATGATTATTATTTGTTTTGAATATTATACCACCAGTATTGTTACCATTACTGTCAATATTACTGCCATTCATAGATGATATGGTTGTATCTAATTTTAAAGCCATTTTACTACCTGAAAATTTTCCATTTTGAAAAAATTTTTTTTATAAGCCCAAAACAAGTGATACATATTAATTAGTACAATGGAAGTTATTACTACCAAACAAAAACACTTGGAGTGAAAACAACAAAGTATATTATTAGGAGGATAGACTAAATTCATAATAGTAATTTACTATTTCACACATTCGACAATGCAGAATTATCATCGCCATAATAATACAAATAAATCTTCAAAATCGCCAATCGCCTCATGTCATCATATTTTTATATGTTCATAACAATTATAAACACTAGTAAGATCTTGAATTATAAACATTAATTAGAGTGATGATAGATTAATCAAAAAGCAAAATATAACTAACTCTTAAATTTCAACCTTTCAACAATACAAGGACTTATCGTAAGAAGTCCACAGAATCTTCGACAACTAATCACACGCACACACACATAAAGAGAGAGAGAGAGAGAGAGAAAAACGGAGAGAGAAAGCTTACAAGAAATTTTCCCTTACAAAAAAACAATTAAAAAATCGGATATAGTAGCCTTTAAAAGATTAAAAGTTTTTTTGAATGTTTAATTGGTTTCGAATTGAAATCATTTCAGTTTTTCATTACCATTATATAATAGAATAGCTCGAACTATTTATACTATTCAGGATAGAATCATCAAAAAATTACGATATTCAGAAAAAAAGATAACTGGATTTCATTTTCAGGGAAAATACAACTCATTGAATTTGCGAGGGCAAACAGAAACGGGAAAAAAAACGATGTGATGATTCATTACAGCTGTAAACAAATAATTATTGCCAACGATTGAACCATAAAATGTGATTAATTGATTATTTAATTCTATTGAGTTACTAATCATTAATCTATTTTAAAGAGTTAATCAACACTTAATCCTCGCTAATTTTTAAGTTTAACTATTTAAAACATCTAAATTACTCTTCTAAAATGCGGAAAATATAAGAGAATATTTAAGTTCTAGTTCTTCCAATCCTGAAATTGTCTAGATGAATATAATATAAAAGGAATAAAAAAATTGGGCAATTTTGATGATTGTAAGATATTCCAAAAGTACTTGTGGAATGTTGAAATGCTTTCTCACGGATATCTTCCTATAACAGATTACATTTTAGGGCAAATAATTTCCCCTTTGCTTTACAGTTCTCAATTCTCATATATCAGAGGTGTAGAATAAATGAAGAAATTTTATTATTTCAAAAGGTAAGAATTAAGTGAGTTTCATTTCTGAAATTTATAAACTATTCTATTTGTAAATGTTATGGTTATCAATTAATAAAAATAGAATATTATGGATAAAAAAAGAATCAATCTATAATTAATGAGGCACAAATTTATTTGTAAAATATTAATTATTTCAAATTGATTCAATTTAACTGACAGCAATCACAACCAATTCTTCATTTATTATTACTCAAATTTAATTTAATGAAATGTGACGAAATATAAACTTCTTAAAATCTTAAGAGTGCAGAAATTGCTACACGATTTCTCTCTTTTTAGTAGATCGGTTATTATTATTTTTTGATTATTTCTGGCCAAATAAGTAATATAATATACTGTTGAAGCAGGACGGTTTTCAATTGAAATTACCTTTGACATTCAATCAAATTAATTGATAATTGATCTCGAGAAGATTGATGAGTTCAGCTTCAACAAAAACAAATATTCAAGCTTTTGACCTTAAAGAACATTACTATACTTAAGAACAAAGCTTAATTAAAAATTGGCTAACAAGAATGACGTCGTATAAATTGAAAATGAAACTATCCACAGATACCTTAAAAGCATAAGGTTGAAGATGAAAGGATGCATTAGACGTAAACGGACGTGAATAGAATAGTTGGTAAAAGAAAGATGAGTAAGCGTAATGCTGGAGATGTAAGACAGTATTTAGTGGAAATGTTTCTTTTTCCTTTCCTCTCTTTCTCTCTTTCTTCATTTCTTTCTCTTTCTCTCTCCTCTCTAAGGAAAGGGAAGAAAGGCTGGCTGGATGGATGGATGGATGGATGTTTTGGTGGTTCAATGTTAGTAAAGTGATTCATTTATTTATTCACTTGGAAAAAAAATAATGATTGTGGAATAATGAAATGATTTTGCAATCTTCGAATAACGGGATGTTGTTTGATCTCTGTGACCTCTGGGATTTCTATTTCTTCTGATCCGGTTGGAGAGAAGAAATTTCCTCATCCGGTTTTTCCATTAATTTCTGAAGTACTTTTCATGCTAAAAAAATGAAAGTAAAAGAGAGAAATATAATTAAACTATTTACCAATCAATGAAATAAACTAACTCAAATATGGAAAACGCTTTAATGACTCTCTGATGGAATTCTCCGAAAAGACATAAAAATTGCTTTTGTATCCTTCAAACAACTAAAGATGTCTGTCATTGAAAGCGCTCTTTGGCCACTTCCTCAATTGATGACAACTGAACCGAGTAGTTATAGTATAAATGCAAATTATGCAATAAGTCACAATGTAAATTGAAAAACTCAAAAATGCTATAACTCAAAAAAATGCTGCAAAACAATCCAGATCCTAAAGGATTTAAAAAAGTAGAACTTAAATTTTAAATGAATTCTCCGATGAATTAATCTTTCATAGACTTTCTAAGCGTTCTAATTAGGCTTTAGGTGTTTTTATTATGTTTTTTAGCATCTTTTCATAGCTCTTCTCAGAAATCTAAACATAATATCTATAATAAAAGGATAATTCTAAACGGAACTCGGATTATGTTAACATTTCAAACTTTGCTCAAATCTTTTAATTTCAATCAATCAAAGCATTAATATTTATTAGGAAAATAAAGCAATCTTTACTTAATAGTTCATCAATCAATTTACTAAAATGAAATGAAAATATTTTTTGTTATCGAAAAATCTGTCAATAAGTCATCATTTCATACATATCACCGAGGAGAAGTTCTTCAGAGAAAATGAGATAACTTTCATATATTTGAAACAAATTCAAAGTTTAATTTTGTTAGAAACTTCCTATAAATTAACATTTAGGAAATTTCAATTCTTATAAATCGTTTACTATTAACTATTAACAGAAATAAGTATGGCTTAATAAGATTATTATGATAATAATGAGGTTTTATTATATGAATTAAGTTAATGATTTAAATTTAATAATGAGATCAATTGATCAAAAATTTCGTTGTCATTTTTAAGGAATGAAAAACTTTTCAACATTAACAAGCAATGATAAAATTTAAAATAATTTAAGAACTATTCCAACAGAAATCGATGGCTTAGTTTTAACAAATCAAAAAGTTTCGCCAGCATTTAAAATAAACCTACAAAATGAAAATTTCATATAAAGATGTAAATCAGAGAGGCAATAAATATTCCCCTGATTAAGTCCATGCAGAATTGATATACGGTAAAAGATAAAGAAGAAAGGCGTGGAGATTAGAATAGGATTGAAATTAGAAGCGACTTTAAAATTAATAGCAATTTAATCAGTGATTTCATTTTGGCATTATTATGAAAAAATTTCTATTAAAATTCAAAAATTCCTATCAAATATCCCTGATTAAGTTAATTGATAAGCGAAAAAACAAAAGATACCTGTATTTCGCATGCTTATGTGAGGGAAAAAGAAAATATCAAAAATTCAACTGCTACCTTTATAACAAAATTTGATGTTATCATTTATCAGAATAAATTTTAGAACAAAAAAATATAATTAGAGACGTTGCCAACTTTTCTTCTTATTTTATAAACAATTGAAATTGGTTCACTTTTTTGAATTTTCTATTGTAATCCTTTTCGTCGCAAGCTATTTTTCTTTGATAAATTCACTTCGAAAAAGAGGAAGGAAAGAATGTTGTAAATTGAAAAAGGGAAAGTGTAAAATAATTACAAAAGTATTCAAGTTCAGAGGTAGAAAAAATTACTTCAATGCCATGAAAAATTCATTTATATTTTTTTTCAATTTAGTGGTACTCATTGGAACAGTGGAGAAAGGAAGAAATAATGATGGCAACAATGATGATAATAAAATAATGATTCAAATGATAATTATTAATAAAATAATGATAATTATAATAGTAAATAATGATAATTATGATGATAATAATAAAAATTAAAATAATAATAGTGACAATTATTAAAATAATAATTAATTAATAGTAATAGCAGTAATAATTAAGAAAATAACTAATAATAGTAATTAACGGATCACAGTAATGACAACAATTAATTAATTAAAATAATAAATTAATTAATAATAATAATAATGGACAATAAATAATAATATTAACCATCATATAATAACAATGATAATGTCAAGAAAAAGCGATGATCGCTACTACAAGACCTTTATCAACATCATCTCCTCACTTGCTCTATCTTAGAGGCAAAAGAAAAGGAAGAAGGAAAAAAATCAAAGATTGTAATCAGATAGAATTTTTGAAATGTTTGAAATGAGTCATAACACTCTTTTTGAATGATAAAATTTCTTCTCCGTACAAATAAAGAAAAGCTTATTGGTTAAAGATAAGAGTTTACCTGTGCATTTTAAAGTTTAGAAGGTAAAACTAATATCTTTTCACTGTTCACATCATATTTCAAAAAGAAAAACTTTTTAATTTTCATTTCAAACCAATAATAATCCTTCGGTAGCAAACATTGATTGTTTATCAAAAGTTTCTTTAAATGAGAATTATTGCTATAGATTAGAATTCGATGAAGTACTTTAGGAAAACGTTGAATTGTAAACAGAACACACATTCGATAAATTTTAAGAAAAACCTTTCAATAGAAAAAATAGAGATTAGAATATGATTGAAATTGATATGGAATAAGGATAATTGAAAGAAATGTATATGAAAAAGAAATTAGCAAATTAATAAAAACTTGATCAGAGATAATGCAAATGCCGAAGATGATGATTTCATTGTTGATATTATCATGACAAATTCCTATCAAAATTCCTAATGCAAAAATTCGATGTACAATGAAATTTGCATTTTAATGCTTAGAGTTGGATAATAGTTTTGAAGGCAAAATATAAAAAAGGAAGAGATTGGAAGAAAAGCCTATAAGGGGTCAAAACAAATTTTAAATGGCAAAAAGTGGAATAACTCTCTACTGCACTACAACATTTCGCTTTTTTCTTCTTTGAAATTTGTTTGGAATGAGTTATTCCTGTTCTATGATCCATATATTGTTTCAATTCAAATTATTCTATAATCCAGTATGGATAAGGATGAGATGAGTAAAAATTAGTATTTTAGGAAGTTCAGATTTTATTAATTAAATCAAATCTGACTCCAACAACACTTTCGAAAATTTTGCAGTGTTAGCAGATAAGTATAATGAAAGGATTAGTTGAGCGAATAATGAGAAATGAAGCAAACAATCAAACATTTCAAATAATAACAGTTACTTATTAGCATAATTCAAATATTTGTCATCCATCTAATATGACCTCATTTGACTCATCACAACAGTAACACAATCGAATCTTCGACGATTCAGTTCGATTGATGTGAGTGAAAGAAGTCTAGTGGTAGTAGCATCATTGGTCAGGATCTAGATCTTAGGATTCTATCGATAAATATCAAAAGCTTCTTATCTTCCTAACATTTCGGGTCATTTATTCTCAAATCCTTTGGCATTTTTTATGCTATAACGAGGTAATCAATAACTTCGGGATTTGATCTTAACTTTTATATCATAAACATAAATCATTTGATAGGAATTATCCAATTTGTCACCAATCTAAGATTCATTTCCACATTCATTTCAAAATATTCTTACAATTAAACCAAAAATTCGGAGCACTTAACAATAATTCCCTTTGCAAAACAATTCGGCAAATTTTCGAAAACTGATTAAGAAAATTTCCTGAATAAAAAAAACATCGTTCATTAATGGAATTAATACCATACTTGACATCTTTGTTCCCTTCCTAAAATAATAATTCAATCATACAAAAGTGTATCTTAAAATTTCAGCTCCATCTTTTCTTGTTATAAAACAAAGGAAGGAAGGAATGAGACAATAGATGAATTGAAACTAACGAAAAAGTTTTAAAAGTCCCCTGTTGCACTGATAAGAGAAGGGATGAAATACAGAAAATAAGCGATTATTAGAAGTGAGCAATAATATGAAATGTTATGGGTATGATAAGGAATTATTTAATACTTTACTTTTTATCACTGTTTCTAATAAACAAAATTATCTCTCATTTAGTAATTGAGGAAATTTCAAATGATAATGTAATTCTAAATTGTTTTGATAAATTTTCTTCATTTTATGCATATGATAATAATAACTATATGAATTCTTTTATTAACACTAAAAAAGAGTTGTCTGATTGTGACAGATTTCTCTCTCCAATTTAACCTATTTATCAATTAGCTTACACTGCCTTTTATTACTTTCATATCTCATTAATTATTTACCTATCACTTCCACATCTCATTAATTACACATTTTGTTTGTTAATTAAGGAAATAAAAAGTTTCCCGTCTACTTTAAACTCACTCACATCGTTCTCTTTATCAATTCTATCGCCATTGCAGAAAAAAAACATTCAAAAAATGAAATCATTGCAACTCTCTCAGAACTTCTGGAAATTTTTTAAACAATCGAAATAAACATTTAAAAGAACATTGAAATGTAGAAAGTAGTAGTAGTGGGAAACCGTTAATTAATGAAAAATGAACAATTCAGAGAGATGAAATATTGAGAGAGAGAGAGAGAGAGAGGGAAAAAGAAAAGAGGAATAAATGCTTGAAAATATGAAGAAATGGAAGAAAAGCATATTTTTTTTCCTTCTACAACGTCAAGGGCGTACAAATGAAAGGGAATGAAAAAGCAGAACGAATGTTAAGTAAGGGAAATGGGAGAAGAAATATTAGTAGTAATATCCGGATATTTACAGTGATAGTTGAATGTAAGGTGTTATCATATCAACAATGGAATGAAAATTCATTTTTACAGAAATTAATTCCAATAATTAATTATATCAATCAAATTAATCATTTTTAAATGAATTTAATGAGAAATGAAAAGAAAAAAAGAATGGAATTCAAAACTTTAATGCCTTAAATTAAAGAAAATGAATGTAAACAAAAAAATTTTATGAATTCTCCCAAAAATAATTGAAACAAATCAATCATCACATTTCTTTCCATTATTTTTCCTATTCTTTCCATATGATTTCTTTTTTACCGCGCAAGTCCTCGATGATCGTTTATCTTAATCAAGTTCCTTGTGATCGTTTAAGTCTTAATCAAGTTCCTCGTGATCGTCTAAATCTTGTCAAGTTCCTCGTAATCGTCTAAGTCTTAATCAAGTTCCTCGTGATCGTCTAAATCTTGTCAAGTTCCTCGTAATCGTCTAAGTCTTAATCAAGTTCCTCGTGATCGTCCACTTCAAACCCAGTCTAGTCTATCTCTTTATTAGTACTGCTGAAAATTTTACGGAGTACTCGTTGAGAATTTTAATGCTAGTTAATTATTAAAAAGTTTATTTTATTCATTCCCTGCTGCTGTTCTTAAGAATAGTTGAAGTGCACAATAGTTGAAATGTAGTTGAATAGGCTAAAAATTATAATTAAATGGGAATAAAACTAAAGCGATGTTGAAGATTACAGTTAGTCATTTGTTAGGATCCGAGATGTTCCCTTTGAATAGGCTGACACTTAGTTCAAAATGACCATGCTTATTTTCATCGTTTTTCTTCCAACCATCTATGTACTGTTCTGTCATGGAAGATTAAGTGATGAAATTCTCAGGAATATACATTCGATTAAATCAATCTCAATTCCATAATATATCATGAAAAAATTTAATTAAAGCTATCACACAAATCAATATCCGTCCTTCTACAATGCGGAAATATTTCTTCCGATCTGTTTAACTTGTCGGCTCTCATAATACACTACCACATAAATTCTGCTTTCCGAACTTTCTCGACAATAAAAGTCACAACATTATGTCACAGCTGTAACTGATCAGATGTGAAGTTTATATATCAATGAACATTGCAAAATCTGAAAAAAAATAACCTTTCTGTAAAAGCGAAATTTGAGATCCATTTGTCATCATGCAACGATTATGTTTATTCTGCGGAGATGCGCTGAAACGAATAATTAAATTCAATAATTGTGACATAAATATTTGCAAAAATTTCACTTATAACACTTCAAAACTCATACTTCTGAAAATTAGATTTCACGAAGAAAAACAGTCCAATAATTAATCATTGATTTTTTTTTTTCAGCGATCTCGTCTCTACTATTCCGAATATTCATCTATTATCAGAATCTTAAACTTATAAGTTTTAAATTAATTAAAATTTTTAAAAACTAACACATTTTGTCGAGTGACAATCATGGTAATAGACATTGTTGGTTGCTGTAAAAGTGACAAACATTGAGTTCGAGTACATTGATGAACATCAGTACCAGCAACACTCCACACTCGATCACCAACCTGTAAGCCACTTCGGGAAGCAATGGAACACGGATCCACCTGTTCCACACGTACACAAATCACTCTACAAAAAAATTTCTGCCAAATTATTTCTATTCAAATCTCATTTCAAAAGATTAGAATGATTTCATGAGCGTTAAAAACCCTTAGCGTGAATTTAACGTCACGAAAGAATAATTGGCTATTGAAATGATTGCAATAATTTATTAATAAAATAAATTTGCAATAAAATAATGTTCGCAAGAGTTAACTTGCAATCTCCGCATTCCTAACATATCAATGAAATTCTTAAATATATAAGAACCAGTTAGAAATAATAAACATTTAAGAATGAACTCAAAGATTTCAACTGTATAATTCTCAAGCTCATATGGTACCACAGTTAAACTGTTTTAAAAAAAGTCCAGAAGAGATAAAAACACAAGAGTAATCGGATTTATGAAAAAAAAATCTTTACTTGCTATCGTTATCATCGCTCTCAATGGCAATCCCGAGACCGAGACGTTCTGATGGCGCTGATCGTCGAAGAATGACTTGTTTGCGCATCAGCTCGTGCTTAATGCCAAGTGCACGTTTTCCTCTTACAAAAGCATTCTATAATTTGCATATATGTGATAATATTGTTTCTTTTATCAACGAATTATTACAAAGATATTGACCGAATAGCTTTTACACAATAAAATTAATTATTGTTTGAGAGGAAAGTGAAAAAAAACACTTGAAAATTGTATCAAAAAGGAAGGATAATCAAAAATACTAATTAAAAAATAATATTAAATAAGTATGAAATCTAATATTAAAACATTTCAATAAAAAAAATTCAGTGAGCAAAAATATGATCAGAGAAGAATGATATGCAATTGATGTGCTACCACCTATTTAACATTTAAATGAAATGAAATAAACTTTTTGTACTAAAATAAAGAGAATGAGTTAACAAGAAATGATCTTGTATTATAAGTGTATTAAGTACTTATATAATTACCTTTCAATAAGATTAATTAAAGAATAATTAGTTAGTTGAAATCATTGGGAATTCAACTAATCATATGATAATATTTCAAGGCTGAACGGACGGGTAAACAAGATGATGTGAATATCAGATTTTCGTGATATCAAAGCTCTATCTTATAGAGAGGTTAAGATAGCATTCATCCTTGTGCAATCCATTTGTTCTTCAATCGCTGCGCAATCTACACAATGTTCTTCGATTATTACGTGATCCACGAGTTTTTTATCATCGCATGATTTATAAAAGATTTACATCTTTGTATGATATCCCTGCAGTTTTCTCTATTTGATATCAGAATGCATTCAATTTGCCAAAAAGCTTCCTAAAAAGCGCTCGCTAGTTTTCTCACTATCATATACGTGCATGTGTACATACTTATGAACGTACAACCCCGGTTAATCTCAGTATTCCAACTTCAGGCTATTATAAAAGTCAAAATAATCACAGATAACTCGATAACATCTTGATAGCAAATTTCACAGCGTGCGTGGTGTCTCATAATGCGCTTTAGATATAACGACAATCGTAATAGTGCATAAATCTGAAACGGTGCTCACTAAGCCAACTGTAATTGACTGCGAAAAGTATGCTCATTATAAATGAACACGTTTTACGTCTATTTCAATGATAGAAACGTGAATATTACTGTAAAGGTTACGGAGAAATTTACTTTCAATTGTCTATTTTTATAAGCAAAAAATGTAATTTCTTTTTATTTGCAATATCGAAAGAAAAAATGATTTTCTTTTTTAAAAAACTTAAATTATTCCTTTCATCTTTCTTAACAATTCTAAAAATTCTATCAAATTGAAAAAATAATTCTTATTGATATAAAAACGAAAACTTTCCACAGAAGACATCACTTTTTAAAGCCACCAATAGAAGAATATACACAATTTTTTGAAGGTCATATCGGACAAAGGCAATATGAAAATTTTTACGGACAACCTACCTATTTACTATTCTCAAAAACCAAAATTGAAATTCCTCAACGCTTGAAATTTCTGCATTAAAACACCTTCCAAATATGGCGAACGCATTAAAAACCTCACATCTGAAATTTCCTTCTACATCACTATTCATTTCGTAACTTTTAATTTGAAAAAGAAAATGACATATAGGCATCGTTAATTGTTAAATGTATAAAAGAATTATCCAACGAACGAACGCTCACAAATACATTTCTTTCTCAACGTCAAATAAAAAGGATAAAGCAGTTGTTGAGAAAAATTGTCAAAAGGTCAGTTAATGACAGTTGTCAGAATGTCAGTTAACGAATGAATGGAATTCATTTCAAATTGTAATATGCCTTACATTATCTTTAAAAATTTCTATTTCAACAGATATTGTGAAATTTTATCATTAAAATATTGGAATATAATTTCAAGTTCAATCAGACATAATATTCGATAAAGACCGACCACGAAACTGACCATGAAACTTGAAACCATTTTTCTTTTTTACTTCAATTATTCGGTTCAATTCAGGAAGATATTTTCCTGTCAAATAAATAAGAGAAAAGAAACCGGTAAAAATAGGAAATAAAAAAAGGAAATGGGCAGGAAAGGAGAAAATGTGAAAGGGAAAATTAATATGAGTAATATAGAATAGCGCTGTTTACATAATTCATAAGATATTCTGAAATTGCATTGCTTCAATTCAATCCTAAAAGATTCTAAAGGTTAAATGACAAAGATCTCTATCATTCTAAGCCTAATTAAGAAGACTTTTACAATCCAAACAATGTAACACAATGATATTTCGCATTTCATTTCTTATAAGATTATAAAAATAAAAATTCCATAAAATTATAATAAAATTTTAACAACGGAAAGAAACCAATGGAAAGAGATATTTAATCGATTGAATCTTCTATATGGTATGTATAGGGTTAATGTTTCTCGGGGATAATTTGTCTTTTCTTTTCCAGCAACTGTGTGAAATATAGGATGTGAGAAATGATCAATGGAATTGTAATGAAATAGCCTTTTTGCATATGAATGAATAATTGATGGGTTATTGTGTGGTGTGCTATCTGACGGAGACGTAATAAAAAGCATTGAATTTCTCTTCGTTAAGCCAAAATTTTCATTACTATTATAGAAGCATTTTTAGTTTAATTTGTAGTGATGGAAATATTGAAATATAATTTTTAATGAAATTTAAAAATTAATCTTTTTTAATTAGCCGATGTTCAAAAAGATCCTTTTCATTTAATACGTCAATAAGAAATTAAAGAAAGATGAAATGAAAGTAATTTAGTGGAAAAGTAATAATAGTAAATGTTGAGAAAGCAGGTATGGACAAATGTGAACTCTCCACGCTTTCTAAAATCATTATTTGCGCCTTCTAAAATTACAAATTAGCAATATTCTAAAATTTATTATTATTATTATTATTATCATTATTATTATTGGAAATTAAATTTCTAATTGATTATGATCAAGTCTCCAATAATATGTGCATAATTCATTTCATTTGCAACATATCTCTCTCATTTCTTCGTTTTCTGTCACTTCAGGTGGCTTACAAATTATTTTGTAAATAAAAAAGTGACCAATGTCCATATACTCATGCTATTTGGCCATATTGTCTTATCAGCGAATAATAGTTATTCTCTCTTTCTTCAGTCTTTCTACCATTTAAAGTCCAATGATTGCATTATTATCCATCTGTACCCGTTATGCTATGATCGTGTTTTAACATCTTGAACTTAATTTCATCAATTAAAAAAATGGAGTAAAAAGAGAAAGGGATGACAGCTGGATGGAAAAAAGAAAGGGAAAGATTCAAGTAAATGATAAGCGACGTTTCGCAGATGGAACGGATGTGATGATGTGGTTGGAAGTGCAGCGCCGCATTGCACTTCGTGACACCAAAATGCAAATTAATGCTTTCTCCGAAAACTCTTCTCCCATCTCGGACAAAATGGCTAATCTAAATTTTCGGAAGCTTTTTTCTTTTTCAATGATCGGTATAATTTTGTACAAAATTTCTGATTAATAGATGGATGGATTTATTGATATTCTCGAGTATTGTAATATATCATAACTGGTAAAAATTAAAAGAAAGACAATTTTTGAAAGATAATTTATGTGGGAGATATATTTTGGAGTGAGAAAGTTGTCTATTGAAATATTCCATTTCAGAATTATATATTTCAGATTAATATTACGATTCTTTAAATAAAATTTGTTGATTTATCAATGGTTCTATTAACATGTAAAATTAGATAAGAGAAATGCAAATTTTTCGAGAATCCAAAAATAACAGGACGTTCACTAACAGCATTGGGACAACCATATATTTTCCGTTGTTGACTTCGAATCAGCGTCCGACATCTCAAGCATGCAGTATTTCTTGATGTTCCTGCTGCTCCTGATGATGCTGCTGCTAACGATGCATGTGTAATGCACTTCTTTATATCTTCGCATTTATCATTAGATATCCTGAAAAGTCTTTACAACTATTTCTCTTATAATTATTAACTAAATATAAGAGCGTAAGATAAATATCCTTAATATGACAGGTAATGATTGAAAGTGATAAATGAAAGATTAATAAATAATAGATGGAATAGAAATGACGTAATATAATTACTAATATAATTTTAATATTTTGAATAATATGGTAGTAGTAAAATTATGAGTAAATAGAAATCAAAATAGAGTGAAGTTTATATGTTTGAGCTTTTTTGTTGCATATTAATTGCAGTGTTTTAGAAGAATGAAACAAATAATTAATTGAGTTGTTATGAAAGACAAGAAATGAATATATAAAGCATAAATTTAGGAGTGAAATGATATAAAGCTGTATTTGAAGATCACAGATTATTCTCGTTATTCTTTACAAAAGTTATTTTAACATTCATATTTCTTAGTAAAAGCAAGAAAAATCGAGTAAGAAAATATACGGACAAATTGTGATATTGATTTAATTTTAATTAAGCGTATAAAAAATAAAATTATTAATGTTGAAAATTTAAGTTCAAATTTTCGAAATTTAAATAATATACAATAATCGATGATTGATAGTAATCGTTGTTGGTTCTCAATTGTCCTAGATAAAAACGCCCTTCAATTCTTCTCAGTTTTTAATCTTCGAGCATAGCATTGAAATTCGATGAAGGGTAATTAATCAAAGATTTTATGATCCAAAATTTCTACAGCTATTAGTGATACTTTTATTCAGTACACAATTTTTCTTTTCTTAAATGCAAAGATCAATCGAAATGTGAAATTACAAATGGTCAAATAGCCTTCCTTACTTTATATATTTAATTTTTGATAAAAATTTGTAAAATTCATTACGTCAATTTTTTATTTATGAAGGCTGTTTCAGTGTAATCGAAAATTCTGTTCTGTTTTGATGAATTGGGAATGTTTCGACGGATACAAAGAGTTACATCAATTTTTGAACTTCTCTTGAATATTTGTAACGCTTCTGCATGTGTCTTCCCATTCAGCTCCACTCCATTAACACTCAAAATTTCATCGCCTAAAGGCTGTTTTTTAAATGTATTAAAAAAGAACTATTTGTTCAGGATTAATTAGTTTTATTTGAATTAATTTATATATTACAGTTTCCGAAAGAAAGAATGTAGAATTTGTAAATTCAGAAAATGTAAATTGGAGATGTAAATTCAGAAATAATTGAAAAAAATTGAACAGCAAAAATATTGTGATTTTTTTATTTGAAAAAAAAGGCAAACACTTTTTGACAATTTCGAAAGTATTTAACGATTTAGAGAAAAATTTAATACTGTTCCATTTTCATTCGATCCTACTTTTCATCAATGTGACAAAACCAATTTTCGTAACCTTTACAAACAAGGCCACTTTTTGCAGCCAATCCATCGGCAAAGACAGTTTTGACGAAAATTCCCATGGGACCACGCGGTGAATCAATGCCACCTACGATACTGAAACCCAATGGATGTCTGGATGGTTGTTGTTGCTTCGTACAACTTGAACTTGAAGGTTTCGATGTATCAACATTTCCGCGATACAGCACAATTGTCCGTATTCTGCTGCTCATTTCTGAGAATTTTTGATAAATAATAATATGAAATTAATGCCTCTCCCACGCAGTTTATGCATTTTACGACTAAAAGATACGTAAATAAACGTAGTGACCAAAAAAGAATAATTATTTCAATGATATTTTAGTCATTTTTGTGCAAACTGAACAAATTCTAACCGAAATTTATGTTTGGATATTTAAAAACTGTATTTAAGAATTGAAATTTTAGACACATACAGTTTATTTCAAATAACTTCAATCATTGCTTAATTCAATTTATACAAAGCAATATGCGACATTTGAATATGCAGCTGCTCTATTCATAAATTATAACACTGGAATGTGGATGGAAAAGAACTGGTACTAAAATTGCCTGAAAAGAATCATTCTAAAATTCGTATTTCTAAAATACTTTTGCATGAGCTATGTGCTAACTAAAAAGTCAATTTCATTTCCACTCTCAAATTGCAGAACTAGTCTTTTACTTGTTGAGTAAAATATGATATCAAAATCATTGAAGAGTTTTGTTTCAATTAATAAAATATGAAATAAATATCTTACTAATGAAGTATAACAACGATGAGAGAGAGAGAGAGAGGGATAAAGTATAAATTTAATAATTCCCTCCGCTCCTTTTATTTAATTTAATATATAACAAAATATGAAGTAGACAAAAATTTTCTAACAGTAAATGGAATAGGAATGTATAGAAGTTGATGTTAAATATTAAATTAAATTTGAATCAAAAAGTATTGATTTTCTAAAATCCAATTTGGTTTGTTAAATTCAGAATTAATATTCGTTAAGATAATTTCAATAGCAAAAGTATAGAGTTTAACAAAAAAGAATTAAAAAGACTATTGAAATAAAACAGCAAAACATTTCTTGCAATCATAGTATACAAATTAATGAATGTGTTCAGATCGGAAGATAAAAGAAGCTAATTAGACTCAAAGGAATTGAACCACAACCTTTTCTTTTAGTTAGAAGTTAAAACTAATAGCTACTTTCTCGTATTGTTTCATATACAAACATTTACTTATCAAAATTTATATTGTTCTTCAGTTACCATTACTCTCCGATGTATGCAAGGTGGTAATTTCGAAAGGAAAATTAATTTATAATTATGATTAAAAGATGTCGTAAATTAAAAAACGATTAACTTCAAAAAATTTAAAGTAGTTATCAATCACTATTCATAACTATATGAGATTTCTCAACGGAATAAGTGGTTATAATACGGAAATATAATTTTATCAGATATCATCGCAAGATGGAACATACTAATAAGGTATTTTCGATATGTCATAAACTTACATCGAATATGGTAAAAAGCCTTACATATATAATTAATAATTTTATATATGATTATTCACTCATATATTTATTTATATGAATGAATAAATGGAACAATGGATGAAATATTCATTAGACAGAGAGAAGATTAAAGGAAATATTATGGCGGAGAATGATGGGAGGAAAAAGGCGCTCAATTTTATTCTTATGGTACTATTTATAAATGTTTTTAAAAAATTTCTGAAAAAAAATAGTTGACATTCATTTTTTTATTTTAAATGAAACCTAAGATATATGTGACAATAAATGTTGTGAAATTCATTATATGTTATTTATTAACATTTCTTCAATTTAAGGACTTTAACTAAAATTGTTTTTTTAACATGTAATAAGTAAACTAATATGAATTCAATAAATTTCGAGCACACTTACATTTCCATTATTGCTGGATTTTTTTAAAACAATGTTTGTAGTTATTCGTAAGAAAATATTTTCTAAAGAGCATAGAAATGAAAGAAAACATGGCGCTAAAGTCACAGTAAGAATGAAGCCATTGTCGAGATTAAGCAAATGATTAAACAACATTCATCTTGTTGAAGATGCAACGGTTGGTAACAAAATTGAGGAGATTGGAATGAATTGTACTAAGAATATTGCAAAGTTGAGCTTTTGAGACTTCTGAAGATAATGAAAAGGGATGTCAAATTAACTGCGCCAAGTTAAATAAATTTAACTTAAAGGAATATTTCCGGTATGAATATGGAAAATTTAAGAAATTAGGATCATATCGTATCAGTATATAAGAAGAATTTAATATAGAAGTAAAAAGTTGAGATGAAAAGGGTTTTGAACAAAATTAAGGAAACCATTTAGACAACAAAGCAACATACTTTATTTGCAAAAGTGAGGAAGATATTATTTTAAATAGATTTTAATAACATTGTGCTTTAATTGTTATCAAATTTTAGTAATAACTTTAAATATCCGATAATATTGATAATAGTATTTATATTTACATAATGAAATTTTAAGCAAATTTTTATAGGAAAATATGAGGATAGATATTTGACCATTACAGATCTCGAATACTTTTTACACTTGTTTAAAATATTTTGAGTTTACAACTTCGTCAAACGTACTGAAGTGATAATTGCAGCTCTTCAACATTGGTCTACGCGCTTACCTAAAAGGTAAGCTACTTTATCTAAAAAATTTCACGAATTAAATATATTTGTTTATTGTCATCCATATTTATATTCAAAAAGAAAACTACTTAATGAATTGTTGGCGGTAATTGTAATATAGGCGGTATATTACTACAAAGAGAATTATGAATGTAAATAGTGAAAAAATTTGAAATAAATGAAAGCGGATGATAGGATGATATTGTTTTGAGTGTTAATATGTTAACAATGTCCAGAAGAGAGAAAAGTATAAAGCAGTAAATGATTGAAAATACACATCAAATAATGATCATCAAGTGAATGAGGGTCAAAGTATTCTCAATTGTCCTCCAACTCTTCTTATGTCTCTCTTGACCATTCAAACAACTATCAACTACTAAAGAAGGATGACATTTACCACCCTCAATCGTAATCATATGCATGTCTCCACAGCGCATTCTCCTAGCCAAACAATCACTCAGTGTCATTATGTATGCGCGTATGCAAATAATAATCATTCTGTCCAGTGCGACTGGTTTAGTTTATTGGGATAGAAAAGAGAGAGAGAGAGAGAGGGAGAGAAGTATTAGTGAATGGGGTCATGAACTTTGCTTAGACAATAATTTTCCTTCTATCTTCATTACAGTTTTCTTCTGAAATGTAAGGATCATTTCAATTAGTCTAAGTTTTGTTTATGATAAATGTCACCGAAGAAAAATTTCCGCTCGACGTTTAATTCACCCTTTCTGATACATTTATTCTTCATTGAGTCATCGAATGAATTTCACTTCTTCTATTACTTCAATTTTTCCAACAGTAATTGTCAGTGAAATGTAAAATATTAGAGAAGAAAATTGCAATTACTCACACATTATTCCGTGACACATGCAAAATGCAGAAAAGTCTATTCACGTTTTATATAATTTGGTGATTGGATGAAAGATAAGAGAGAACAATAAGGAAGAAGTATAATAATAGATTATGATTAATGATAAGATATGATCTAATGGATGCTTTAAATCGAATATTGAATTTGAATGGTTAAGTGAAATGTAAAAATGAGTGAGGAAAAAAACTTTCTTCCCTCATTTCCATACAAACTCAACCACTTATGAACAAACCTCAAATGATGTTGTAATTAAAAAACCTGATTTGCCTTAATTTTCTTCCCCAATATAATTTTGATCGGACCAATGTATTCATAATTTGCATTTGCAATTATCTTTAAGCTTTATTTCAGCTACGATACTATAACAGTAAGAAAGTTAAAATTGTAAGGATGAATTGGAAGTGTTTGTAGAAATGATAATGAAAAGAGAAGTAATGATAAAAGATATGGAATAAGAATGTGATTTGAAATGACATTAACAAACTTATTTTCAAATATTTGCAATGCGCAATTGTTTCATTTAGCCGAAAAGTGTTATATTTGAAAGGAAAGAAATTTTAAGTGATTGTTTTAAATAAACATTTGATGAAATGATATGAATGCTTAAATTTGTTTTAATTTTAATGTGAATTAAAATCGTTTTTAAAGAATTAAAATCGATCGAACGTTGAAATTAAAATAAATAACTGAGAAACAAACCATTTTATTTTTTCTTTCAATTCAGAAATTAAGGAAAATATCGATGTAAAATGAATTATTGTCTATATTAATTATTTATCGATTAAAGCTATCATAAGAATATTTGTTGTTGTAAATGAAACTTTCATTTTTTTAATATTTAAAAATTTAGAAAATTTTTTGCTCATTTATTGCTTACTTTTGACCATTGCTAAATGAGTAATTAGAATTAGTGAGCAAATGTATTGTGGACAATAAACTGATCACAAGAACATTGAAATAGTAAGCTGACACACACACACACATATATATATATATATATATATATTTGCTCATTTAGCAATGGTCAAAAATAAGCAATAGTAAAAAGTGCTTGGTGTTCTGTAAATGAATTTATGTGTCATATTTTGTTAGAGCAAAAATGGTACCTGCTGGCTGTAGCTGCTGGCAATAGATGGTTTTGTGAAATCAACAGGAAATTGCACATTCCATGCTGAACTCTATTCATGAAATATCAAGCAAATATTATGATTATATTACGCTAGTATGAATTAAATTTAATTAGACTTAAAAACAAAAAACACGAAGACAAATCATCAAAATTATTGATTTAACTAATTGCGAAGATGAAAACAAATAGAAGGCAGCCAAAATTACAAAATATTTCACACCTATATGATGAAGATGAAAGGTTTCAATGCTATTTATTGATTGACTTTAGGGAGAAATGAAGATTGAAGAAGAAGAAATAAGACTGTAATTGAAAAAAAGAATGGGGTGTGTGATGATGGATAAATGACATAACCTTTAAAAAAATGTTTACCATTCCTATTCCTATCTTTTCGACAGAAGGAACTAAAATTTAAAATGTAAATTAATCGTTATCTAAAAGGTTGAAAATATCTTATAGTTCGCCAAGGTCAATTGTATTTCTGCGCACAAATGTTCGTTACGAGAACTCATCAATTCTTTCTTAATCCATCACAGCAACTCTTTTCTCACAGATAGCTGAAAGTTTCATATTTCTTTTACTAGAAATATTCATTTTGAATCCGTTACTGAATCATATATGACAGTTATTTAATAGCAATTAAACAAATTAATAACTTAAGTTAAACATACATATACTATTAAATACATGTTAATGTAATATATTCGTCGTTTCTTTTACTCTCAAAAAGTGTTTAGAAGTAATTTGTAACAGGTGTTAAGATTCTAATTCTGACATTTATAAAGGTAATTCCTAGAAAATTTAACTACTACAATATATATTTTTTCAGTTTCTTATTTATGAATTCACCTATGAATTTTTCTGTATTTAAAGGTCGAAAAATTTTTCTGGAGTGCATTTTTCAGCATATGACCGGTTTCACTTCAGTACACACACACACACACACACACACACACACAGTCACTTCTTTGTTTACTTATCTGACGGTGGTAATAAGGATGTTCACTATTGAATTAATTGGCAAAAAAAAAATACATCTGATAGAACGACAGAGCAGCTCTTCTTTCTTTAACGATTTCAAAAGATAATTATTACTATCTAAGCCTGAACAAACAGAAACAGATCAGACGAAAGGATTAGGCGAAAACAGATCAGGCAGATATGATTTAAAGATGTTGATTTTCTTCACTTTAAATCCAAAATATTCAGAAAATATAATACGCAAAGTAAATAGTTGAAGACAAACAATTATAAAAAATAATGCTTTTCATGATGGTGTCAACAATTTGCAGCAATTAGTAAACAAACTATTCTAAATCAAAAAGAAAATATTCAAATCAAAATTACAAATAAATTTTAACATTCATTCATGAAATTCATTCTTTAATTTAAATCTCATTTTTAATGTTATAATCGATCAGAAGAGGTCAAACTACTATCATCAAAAAAAAAGTAACTTATACAATATATAATAAAAACGAATTGACCGAAAATGTGCAAAGATTTTTCTATTCTCTTCTGATGACTAATGAAGCTGTAAGGTTAGCTTAATTTTTTCTTATCAAATTATTTGACAATAATTTAAAAAGTATATCTTCTTGTTAGAGTGTACATATTAAACTTTGAAATGAATAATATTTTAATTTAGACTAACTGAAACAACGATATCTATTTGAAAGATTAGACAACAGAAGTTTAATGAAAATGAGAGTTTATAATTTTCACTATAAAAGATGTGATGATAATAAAAAAAAAGATTAATAGTTTTAAAATTCAACTTGATAACTATAGAGTATAAAGTTGAAACGAATTTCACTTTTCCACTACAATTCACATCACTTTCAAAATCCTCATTTCAGCTCAATATGTGATCAATATAAATATTTTTATTATGTGACATTAATAAGATCTACATCTTTTGTGGTATATTGTCAGCTAGAAAGAGATGATGAATTTTTCAAATTGAATTCATCGAGCTGGAAAAAAATGATGAAATGAAACTAAAGCTTCAAAATATTCTGATCTTAAGAATGAATCATAATTATAACTAATACAATATATTTTAAATTCATAATTTCATTAATTAGTAAAGAAAGTAAATAAGAATTACGATAGTATGTTAGAAAAAATAACTTCAGGACTGGATTAATTTATCCTTCAGGGAGTACAATGATCATTTTACATCATATCTGAAATTACTAATTAAGAGAGAGAGAGAGAAAGTAAGGAGATCATTTTCACTTTATTCCCTAATTGTATTCAATTTTTATATTTTTATTACGAGGTCTTTTTATAAGCTGTCTACTTGTTTCTTTTTTATTTCGAAGGTTTCATTATTAGTTATATCTTTTATTGTTATTAAATTTCAATTAAATTAAATATTAAATATTAGTATAAATCTTATAATTCACGTTATTATTGCTGCTCATATTTATTATTCCTATTTTTGCGATTAATTTTAATTATAGTATAAAGTGTTCTGATTATTTCATTTATTCATTGCTATTAGCTTACGCTATTAATAACTTAAGAAGCTTAAATTCATAATTATAGGACTGAGTTGAGAATGATTTTTATTCATATAAGTAATTATTCTTATATATCTTTTACGAGTGAAAAATTTCGTTTGCTAACTTTTGCTCGAATTGTTATTATTATTTTTTTATTTGATATACCATATTTGTTTTTGTTTTGTCATTTATTGTTTGTTGGGACGTGGTTGTACTCTTTTTGATTATTTACTTGGCCTTGTAGGCTTTTCGTTATCTTCATTCAGAATCATCTAACCTTAACTCTACTAATTATTTGCTCTTAATACGCAGCAAATTTATAATTTGGCCTTTGATGGATTTGCAAGATTTTGATAATTATTTTTAATAATTACGACTAATTGAATTGGAAACCAATAACCGAATATTGCCTATAATTATTGACATCTCGCTCTCTCTTTTGGAAGATTTGAATGAGTTTCAATGTAATAAGGATCTTTTCAGCATAAAAATAACAAAATATCATTAAGAACAGACATCCTTGCATCATTGCATACTAACAGGTAAATTGGATAATTCGAACAAATGTGAATGTTATCGTCACCTATAATCATTGTATTCTCTGATGAATGGATCAGTCCAGTTTTCAGATAAATGAATCTCGCAACAACAACCCTTCCATGATGAAAAACTTCAATGAGTAAACAACCGCCAATCCAAACACTTGACACCGAAATTAATAATAATGAAACATAGATTCGCATAGCTCATTTTAACTTTTAACGGGCCGCGAGAAAATTAATTGTGTTTGGCATGACGAAAGGGTAGTTAATGTGGGACGTATAACGTACGTTAATGGGATGGAGTGGGGGTAATTTGTGGTGGGATCGGGTAGGTCGACATTTGGATCTACCAATGTGTTAATTTGATGTACCTTGATTTTTGCATTTTTAACACTACAAGCACAACCTACTATCCTTTAATACATTGTAACACCGTCGTTGCCGTAAATAGTAAGGTTATGCACTGACCGTTCGTGCGATTAAGCTAATTAAACATTGCCTCACTATTGTTTTGTAGGCCTCTAACAATGGCACCTTCAAAAAAAGGACCGAAACAAGAAAGGAAGCCGAGAAGTGCAATGAGTGAAGTGGTAACACGTGAGTATACCGTTAATCTGCATCGACGATTGCATGGCGTGTAAGTTTGTATTTTGCATTACCGGAGGAGCGATTTTGCATCCTTCCTCAAATGTAAAAATGTAGTCCCACCATCACTACTTGTTGATTGTATATCCTTAATCTCCCTTAGACGCCTGAAATAAAACGATTTGCTATTTTACACTGACTAGTCTGTCGCTAATTTAGATTTTCTGGTCCACAGATGGGTTACCACGATAAGTGTCAATACATAGTGCACTAGGTTAGCTTTCTTTGCGGAATGTATTAAGCGCAGCCAAATTTGCTAAATTTAAATACCATCGGTTGCAGTGGTTTCAAAAAGCGTGCTCCTCAGGCTATCAAAGCAATACGGAAATTTGCAGAAGAACAGATGGGTACAAAAGATGTACGCGTTCATATACGTTTGAATGAATTTTTGTGGTCCAAAGGCGTAAAGTAAGCATTTATGAAGAGTTTGTGAACTGCAGTTAGATTAAGTAATAGGAAGGTGGGATAGGAGGTGATTGCGTTCGCAGATAGTTTCATTCAAGATATGCAATTTATGATTTTATTATGCTCTGTGTGCTAATTGTCGGTAGTATTGACTGTATTATTAGTTTAATTTATATTTCGATGCAAAGCAAGTTCTTTTTCATTCCTGCTGTCACAGATGAAGCAAGGAACTGTGATTAAGAAAGTAGAACTTGTACAAACTAGTTTCGTTTATTTAACACAGTCACAAAAGTTTAGGATTTCAAAAAGTATGGCTTAGACCAGAAGTGTACAGTGCAACGGAAAGCCTTAAATATCTTTAATGAAATGAGTTAACATTTTCAGGAATGTTCCATATCGTGTACGTGTACGCCTGTCACGACGGCGTAATGATGATGAAAGTTCTGCAGATCGACTGTATACATTGGTAACGCACGTTCCTGTTACAACATTTAAGAAGTTAACAACAGTAAATGTTGATAATGAGGAATGACCTTGTGTCTTGATGGTTGTTTTGTTTTGAGCATAAAGAAGTTTTCGAATCATGTTTTTCAACTGATGGTTTACATAGTAAATACAAGCATCTGCATTGACCGAATATGCCAAAATGTTTCGACATAATTCCTTATCTTGCTGATTGAGGGTTCAAGAAATGAAATTGGGGTAGACTAGAGATTGTGGGTTTCGCCGCTGACTTGTTCAACTTTTCGACTAGAGAATCTCCTTGACAACCAAAGTGATATTACTGACGAGTATCATCATCCTGAATCATTTTCTTATTTCTAAATCCACTGCTTATTTTTAAACAACAATGCTTGTTGGATGCATTAGTTCTGCCATTATTTATGAATTTTACTAGTTATGATCGCAATATGTGTACGAAAAAAGCGAATATATTAGATTTATGACGTTTCTAAGGTTTTTCGGAGTTAATAATGGATACGAAGATTGGTTTAAGCACGACGGAGGCTTTTAAAAAACTTTGTGAAATACTTGAATCTGAAATTAAGAAAGAGCGTGAGCTCGCTGCTGGACTTTTTACATTCAGGTAACGTTTTGCTCGTTAAGTGTTATTGAGGAACAATAATCACTTAAAACATATTTGACCAGTAAAACATATTTCAACCAAATCTAATTTTTATTTACCAGTTAGTTTCAAACCAAGCTTGGCGTATACGTGAGGTGGAAATGTTTATAAAGAATGTTCTAGTTTTCTATTTGAACTTATATTTGAATGAGTTCGTATGAAAGATATCCTTTAATACTTTTTTTAAAAAACATTTTAAAGCATTCTGTTCAGTGATGATGCGCATATGCGCTCAAAAGTTTTGTGGATCAATAAATTTTCAGGTTTTTGACCCATGATGAAGTGAGCACTGGAGGCTTTTGTATCATTTATGCGATACTTTCAGTTGTTTGCTGCCTTGTTTTACTGATTTGCAGTTTGCTTAGGTTCATTAATTCTATCTATTTTACGTATTTTCTTTACCGTTCATCCTTAATGTATACCTCAAAAAAAAAAAACTGATTTGATTGAAAATTGGGAAAATATTAAACAAAGAATTATTGTATGAAATACGTTTAGAGGTTACACTCTATTTGACAAACTCGCATCAGTTCTGTTCTTGGTTATAACAATATCAAACATATGCTATTCACCAAAAGTATATCGTAATCAACGGGTTATCATTATTGCAAGAGCCTTAAATATTTTGGCTATTTTGAAATCACTGAAGGAAGAAGACTTCGAATATGAACATCTTTATACGCCATCATCTGATGCTATCAGCTTGCAGTGGACATACAGGGATCATAAGGTAATTTTATTTTGGTTTTAATATTTATTTTCGTTTTATTTTATTCATTTTAGTTGTTGTACTAAATTGTTCATTTAATGATCTGAATACTGTGCAGAAAGGTACTATTTTTATTTTGCTGAAAACTGATTCCTATATCAAATCGCTTGGAAGTGATTTTGCTGCCTTAGACATACATTGTAGATGTGTGGTAGAAATTTGAAAAATGCTATTCCATATTAGACGTCTCTTATTGAGATCTTATTCAGCGACTCATTTAGCAGTGACTGTATAAAATAGAGCATTTTGACATCTTTTTTTCTACAGATGGTTAGATTTTTGATTACATTCGTAACCATAATCAGTAAATTGTGCTACTCTGATTAGTTCCGTGAAGATTAGATTTGTTCACTTGATATCTGACAAAAGAAATTTTCCAAGAAATCAGATAAAAATCGTTATTAACAATTAAAATTAAAAACCCATATGTAGAAGGATTATTTTAGTTAGTGAATGTACCATGGATGCTTTTGGTAGATGGTGATATGATAGAACTTCGTGCTGGACAATCATCACCGTGCCGATGCATGTCACAGCATGGTGAAGTCATTGATTTGGGAGATAAACCACGATCTCTACAAGTATTGTGTCCTGAAACTCATGGTGTTTGTTTTTTTTATTTTTGCAGAATTTTTGTAATGTTATAATGTTTTGAGGACTTCTAAGCATTCGATATTTCTTTTAGTTTTTTTAAATTCGCACCTCAATTTTTTAGGTTTTCCCATCAAAATTGACATTGTGGGAAATTGTTGAGCCGCCAATTATTGAGCATATTCGCTCAGCTTTTCGTAATCACCGCAAGAAACACTCGAATCTATTGAATTCTGAAATCGATATGACACTCCATTTTATCCTTGAGCGATGTCTTTTACCGTTCATATTCACGATTACGTTCACATTATGTTGTTTTCGGAAAGTTCCTACAATTTGATACATTGAGCAAGTTCGGTAAAACTAATCTCGGGACTGTAAATGAAGATTTTCGTTATTTGAATATGGATTTATTAGAATCCAAAAATTCCGCTTTTTAGAATTGGTTTTTAGGTATTTTTTTGTGGCGAGTAAAAGTATTATCCATTTGTTGGTGGATGCATCACTGATTCTTCTTCCTTTATTGGGACCCATGATTCCGATCTTCTGTTTGATTGGGAAGTTATGGTATTCTTTTCAATGTATATAGAGTCTCATAAATCATTCCTATTTGTGGACTGCCATTAAAACAATTAGCATCGGAATATTAAATGCACAAAGAGTGCATCGAGAATTCATGCGAATTGTAGAGTGGGAAAGAACAGTTGACCTACCAACCATTAACTGGATTAAACAGAATCCCTTCAAAAAGTATGGCTTCCAATGTGCAGTTGCATAATTGAAGAACACGCCGCAATAGTTTGATAACAATGATATCTTGAAAAATTGTTCCAACGTTATTCTTTCTGCACATATTGATTATTCTTTCTGGACATATTAAGAGATTTTCGTGAAGGAAGATCCTATCGTGCTTTATTGTTAAACTTGAATTGGTTGAGAGCTTTGCTAATTATTTTAAGGAATTTGGGTTTTGTTTTGGATGGCGACCGTAACCTGCAATACAGCAAATCAAGTTCAGAAACAATTGCAACTCGTATTTTTGTTGATAGAAGTAGGAAAGGAACAGTTACTAATGGCTTTAAGGCGGTTTATCACTATTTTACAGGTAGCTGCTTTAAATTAATGAAGCTGATGAATCAATACAGTTGAAATTTTAATTAGTGTACCACACATTTTTAGGTCATTTCCACATTTCAACGGATTTCGTTTTCACATGCGGTGGTCTCACATCCTGTGCTTTCCTGGACAAAAAGGGTCTGCTTTCATGGCCAAATGCAACAATCGAAAAAGTGCTGTGCTTCCACTCTGAGGAGGAAGGTGTAGATCATACGAATTTCTTAAAATTTTCCGTTTATTCTTTATTTATCTTAGGGTAATTCTGTGTTCTTTTATTCTGTTTTTCTATGTATTTGAAGTCCTCATCGTTTTTTTTCGAAGGAGAGGAGCGAAAACCGATGCCAAAAATTTTGGATTTAACGATGAATGGAACTGAATCTTTTCCTGTACATTTCGATGATTCTTCGTGGTTGGTTGCATGTTATCATTAATTTTTCACCAACCACTGTTTTCAATGTCTCAGCGTAGACATTTTTCATTCTGTTGTAATAATTCAGGGAATGCTATAAACGATCTTTACTGCCATTTGGAATCAGCAGTGTTGTGAATGGCTGCTCTTTGCTACCAAATTATACTTTATTCTTGAATCACATCAGCAGTATTTCGAGAAATGTGTCGAACACCATTGCAGTTTCTGATCGACATTGTTTATGTCCATTAACTCAATTACTAGGGTTAATTCACTAGAGTTATCATTACTTTACTAACCTTTCATTTAAAAATTCAGTTTAGTTTCATTATATCGGTATTTTTATTATTTCAGTTAAGAGTAAGCAGGTTGAAATGCATGCAGGAAACATAGAAAAAACGAAATGCCAGAAATATAAACTTCTTTGCTTCATTTTCGAATTTTTGCAGGATTGGGGACGAAGTTTTAGAAAAGTTTAATACTTCGGATGCAAAAACAATAGGCTTTTATAAGCGATTACAGAAGGAAGGATCCGATAATGAGTCAGTGTAGTATTTATTTTGTTTATACCAGCTCTAAGCACTTTATAACAGTACCTATTGTATTGATTCATTGCTTTATAATCAATTACAAAAACAATTTTAGGTCTCACTATTTTACTTTTGTTATGTTTGGTAAAAGAGACAAAATTTAGATCGCGGAAGTTTCGAATACCGTTGGAAAATGCATTTCTAACAATTACGAAAGATTCAACATCGGAATATTATCATGTAATGAGTCAGGGAACAGCTGATTTGCTACTTAATGCTTGCGCTTATGTATGGTGTGAAAATTCTTTAGAACCATATACACCAAATTTGCACAAACGCGTTCTTGATTTTTATCAGCGCAACACAACGACCGGGTTCGTTCATTTGGCACTTTAATTATGTATTTGTTTTGCGTTTCATACTTTTTTTTAAAAATTGAAATCTTGAATAAAGGTTTATTTTCGAATTATGAACATTTCCCTTATTAGCTGCTTGAAAAATAATTCTCAAAGACTGAGGAACAAAACTTTATGTTCAACATTACGGCGATTAAGAATGTGAATAAGAAATTCATGTATTTCGTAAGAGAGGTGTGACGTGAGAGTGTTCAGATTCTGTTTGGTTTTTGGCTATCGAACAATGGGTTGCACGATTTCGGATACTCTAAGTGGAAGATATATCGATATTTCATCGCTAGGAAAATATGAAGAAGTTCGAGAGACATCTTCAATTCCAAGAACAGTCAGTCTTGATATGGAGTTTTTGAAGGCGTTTTATCGTCAATCACCTTTGCATACTGCTTATGAATGCTTTGATGAAGTTATGCATGGGCAAACATTATGTGGTTTGCTTGTTCTGCAATATCAGGTCAATTTTTTGAATTTTCTGCTCGAGTATTCTCTTTTATGTTCTCGTTGCTGTTTAATATGTATTGCTTGTAAATTTTACGGTCGTTTGAATCTCCTAGTTTTTCAAATAAATTTCAAGGCTCGAAGTGATGTCGTTCAATTAGTGGAACAATTAGATCATGCTTGTATACGATTCATTTACTTTTCGAAAGAAAATGAGTTGCGAAGTCGAGTTTTTGCTGAAAAATTGGGCTTAGAAGCTGGATGGAATTGTTATATATCATTAGCTAGTGAAGGTAAGATACTTGCCGTCACAAAAGAATATTATTGGAATTATAAACTTCAAACTTCTTCAATTTTTAGCTAATTCCTGTTGCCGTCCAAATTGGGCGCAGAGTTCATTTCTTTTTTAAAATAAATTTTGCACTTAGACTTCGCTAATCGAAATCAGCAAGTAGATTATGTACATTGCATACATAGTCTGCTTCCTACTTTTCACTGCGACTCTCAAGCTTCCTATTGAAAATTGAATCTTGTTCAAATAACTGCTGCAATCATTTATAATTAGTTTCATTGTAGTTTATTAATACTTCGTCGCAAAATTTCCCAGAAAACTTGTTGCCTAAAGTTTAAACATACCTTTTTTTGGAAAATTCAGAAATTGTAGATGAGAAACCTGAAGTTCTCGATGTAAACAAATATTCTTGTCGACGTTCAAGAGAGTTAGCATTGCATCGTTCAGCTACTTGGTCTGAACATTTTCCAATTTATCAAAGTCATTCTTCTATCGTTTCATTAGAAAGTCTCTTCAGGTGATATCTAATCATTTTTTTTATTAATTTAGTGAAAAGATTTGAGAGCTTATCGCCAGTACTTGAATAGTAATGGGGTATAATTTTCATTTCGAGTTTTAATTTTTTTCTTGAATTGAAACTCACTTAAATTCTTGCTTATAATTATTTTTTAAAAAAAGTTTATTGAATTTCGATATTTTGTAATTGTGTAAAGCTAGCAATCGCTCATTATCTTTTAAAATGCGATAAGCTCAAAACATCTTATCAAAGTATATATTTCTTTTATTCTTGCTTATAATTATATTTTTATGTATTTCAAAGTATATATATATTTTTTTTTTGAAATATTCATTTGTTGTCAATGAGTAATATGAAACAATGAGGTGTGTAAATATTTCTTTTCAGAAATTTTATGCAAATCTCAAATCAAAGCAAATACAATCCGTGTCCACCATCATTTATACTTAAGCAGTTATCATCGAGATCGGTTTGTTTATTATAATTGCATTTTCTTGAATTTTATGTTGCACACCACCATTTTTGTTTCATTATGAAAATAACTTTCTTTTCAGGAAGCTTCGTTAAAAAAGACTCAAAGTCATCATTCTATATATTCATACAGCGAAAAAACAGGTCCGGAGTTTTTTCCGAACAAAGCGAAATTACCATCAGGTCAGACTTGGAATAGAACATTTGAAATTTGTTATATTTTAGAAAGATTCAGGTGCCGAATTCTTATATTTTCATTTCAGGAATCGAAAATATACGTCCTCATTTAGAGAATGTTGATAATGTTCCACTTTTGGTTAACCTTTTCACAGACTGCGATCATTTTTCTTGTCAAAAAATGATTGAAATAATGCAGGTGTCTCGATTTCATTTTCTGATTTTTGTAATTACTAAAGAGATTGGCTACACGAGGCTATTCGTATCTTTCCCGTAGTTTTTTAGCCATGCTCGTGAAGCTGCCTTCGCCTAGCAGATTATATTTCCATGGTTTCTCTAATTATTCGAATTCTTTTGTAAAATTATTTGTAAAATACTTCAGTTTTATTTTTAAAGGAAATGAATTACTATTTTCTATCTCCTCATTTTTAAATTATACTCAAGTGACATTGCAATTAGGTCTTTATAATTCAGGATTATGGTGAAGTGGTGCTTGTTGTTGGATCATCGTTAAATTATTTCAATAGCAACATCTTTAGTCAGGTATGTTTAATTTCAATTTTTTTGAGGCCAGGAACTTTTCTTTACATTTTACAAATTTTTAACAACTTTTCAAAAATTTTTTTACTATAGGGAAATTGTTCAATCACTATCGAGCCCCAGCATCCTGCTTTGTGTAGCAGAAAAATTCGTCAGAATGACAATGGGTTGAAAAAAGCAACAACTGTTGCTACTTTACTCATGGGATTATGTTGCGATATTGTCGTATTTCCAAGTCAGGTACTCAAATTATTATAAAGAATTTCTTGCCGATTCATTCAAATTGCGGTAAAGTAATCCGTCGACCATGTCCGAAATTTTTGTCAGATTAAAAGTATTTTAATGCATCAAGTGGACAGTGATTATAAACAAATAATGTTAATAGTAGATAACTTATTCCTCAGTTCTTCCATGTTTTCTGAGCTCAGTTTTTATGTTTTTTTAAAACTATTTTATTTCATTTTGTGCAGAAATACTGCACTTATTGATAACCTAGCCAGCTAGCAAGCTGGTCGGAAAGGCATAACTACTGGCTTTTCGAAGATTTCAGTTTACTTCCCTAGTGGTTTAAATAAAACTTTAGCGGTATTTTTTTTACTAGCATCTTCTTTGAAACTTTTACATGCTTATTCCAGACTATCGACCTTATTTCGTTGATCTCATTTTGTCGACATCAGTTGGAGATGTTTCGTTCCTCTTTCGTATTTTTCATGTTCTCATCAATAGCACTTACGCTGCAACAAATTTTTGCATTGTTGTTACTTCCAAATGTCTTATCCATTTTTCAGGTTTATTTGTATCGTAGAGAACACTTTAAGGTTTTAATGATAAATCACATTCATCTTCAATTACTTCTTTCATTATGTATGTGGAAAAAATCTGAATGTGCATTTACTCATTTATTTAAAATGAACCATACTAACAATCAAAAAGTAGATAACATGCTTTAGGTCTTCTTATTCATAGTTATATATATACCACTATTATCCCTATCACTGATGATCTCATCCCATGACGTTGGTGAAAATCGCAATGAAATAGCGCCAAAAAATATTTCCTTAATTCCGAAACGTATCATTCGTCGTGCGGTTATTCATTTCTCAATAAATTTTCTTCCGTCTCTTGTCGTCGTCTGCTTTATTTATTATAGCACCGTAAGTTATTATACAAAATAGCTTAGATATCTTTTCATTATAGATAAGAATGTTTAACAGAGTTCATAGGAAGAATGGGATTTTTATCAAAACCAAACGAATTGCTTTGTACACAGTTCACAAATGAGATAAAATAAATCTTTGAGATAAAGATTTATGTCTCTCTAAATAATGTATCTCAGGTTATGATGACTGGAAAAAGGTACGATCAACAGGGAAACTTCAATTGTTCGTTTTGTCCTGATAATCATGCCATTATTGTTGCCCAGCACGTTGCTTCTTTTTATGTACGTTGAACTGTCTTTTTCTTTCCAGCATTTGAAATGGCCGTAAATTCAAGGATTGTATGGTATGCGATGTTATAGAAAAATAATCGAACTCTTTATAGCTCTTTACGTCGTTATTATACATAATATGGCTCCATTTTTAGTTGCTTCTTTATTTATGTACTTTATCAATGGGTTTTGTCTATTTTCGTCATAATTGCTGGGCGAAATGTCCACTGAGTAATTATTATTGGGTAGCCACAACATGTTGCGTCCTTCTTGTTCAGGTGTGGAATTGACATTTTTATTCCTTAATGATAGTTGATTTGAACAATTCATTATTTGTTCTGATAATATGATAACGATACTATCATATAATTTTGCTGATTTTGACTTAGCCTTGTTACATTACACAATATCATACTTTAAAATACAGAGTAAAACCTTTAATAGAGATGGTTCAGTGCGGAGTGGAAGACAAGCAGATTTTAATTTATATTTTTTCAGATCGCATACACGAATCTTTCATATGGCTCACTGTTGATTTATATTTCTGACTGCAACATTTGCATTACAGCAGTTTCATTCATCTGGATAATTGTCATTGTTGTTATTAGCGAACTGTGCAAGCTTCGTTTTATCAAACTTCATCATCGTGACCAACGAAGAAGGAAGCTTAGTTTTAACACGAAATTAGGAATGAATTCACCATACTGATATATTTATTTCCATGTTGTAAATGCTATTTTTTTTTAAAGTTCTAATAAGCATATTCTTCGTTAGCAGAATTTCGATGATGAAGTAGTTTTTACTTCACAACGCGACGACTGTCTAAACCTTATGGTACTTATTGGCATGATTTCTAAGGTCAAGAAATTCCCGTTTATCAGGGAAAGTTGGTGAACTGCAATTTCTAATCTCATTTGTGATTTTCTCATTTCCAGATTTCTTGGATTTATAATGTGTTTCGTAGATTTATTTTTCGTTACCTTATGTTGACAAAATAACGATGATGGGGCTATGAGAAAGTGTATCTATGGAAGGAATTCGATCTTGCTCTGCAAGTATTGTCGTCGTGATAAGTTCTATCTCGTTTTTCTTTTTTAATTGAAGATATGTAGCGCTTTTTTATTTCTTTTCTACTTCTTTGTGGATCTCAATGATGCTTTATCGACAAATGTTTCGTTCAGTAAAGAGTTTTGCCAAAATAGATATCGCCCTAAAACAAGAAAAAAACCAATCAAAAGGTAATCTTTTATACGGATTCCATTATTGCTTCATTATAATGCATGTTATCTCATGAAAACAACAACTCCCGAACTGCATCGAATTTCGATAGAACTACAGTAGTAGATTTCAAAATATCTTGCTTGTTTAAAGTAAACTTTCGAGATTTGCTTCTGCAACACCACGATTTTCTTCAGTGCACACGGATATGCACATTTCATTGGGTTAAGTGGTTTCTATGGCAGTGATGCAACAACGATTGCGATATTGCGCTCATGATCGACTGTAGAATTTCCTTTTGGCGGTATAAGCATTTAATCGTCATATTCATCCGCAATGACCCGATTAGTGGACGAATTTCAGATTTTTTGAGGAATTCAAATAGTAGAATTAATATGCTACTGAAAATGTCATTGAGAAGATTGAAAAGGGAATATGGCAGATATTCCATTATGTAAACTTATCATAACAGCTTGGTAAATGAAATAATGTAGAATGGATTGGAGATTGAAAATATTTTAATAAATTGCATTTTCATACAATTTCCTTGCATTTCTTTCTCTTTCCCAGGCTCCATTTTGCTATGCAAGTTTACTGGAACATTAACTATACTAGTAAATTATTTAAGATATTCCAATTGAACGTAATATTTTGCATTGTAAACTTTTAAGAATTTATTTTGTAACTAATGCTATATTATTCACTTTATCTCAATTCGCCCGATGAAGTAAAATTCAAATGTATGAGTTTGTGCATTTGCAATCTTTATTTTTCAAAAAATTATTCAATTGGTTGATTTTACTGCATGGAAACTTATTTGATTATTAAATTCAAAATTTGAGCCAAGACATAAATTGCAGTAGCAAGCCAAAAGTTTGTTTGGATTACTTGAAAATAATGAAACGTTTGAGAGAATGATATGAATTAATTATTCGCGCTGTCTGCAATCGCTTTCTATGGAAGTTGTTGAATAATTCAAACAAATTCATTCTTTTAGTGATAAATGAAAATAATGTGATGCAAGAAATAACAGCAGATCATATTTGCAGCAAATTGTCTTCCTCGTTTGCTGCACTCTCTACAACTTCCTCCTAATATCTTTTGCTTTTTTACATCATTAAAAAAAATGAATCCATCAAAATGTGAAAGAATTATATACCTTTACCACGAGCTTTCCTTTTACATTTCTTAAATTATTCGTCCATATACATATATATACAAGTAAATAATTTTGTGCTTTATGTATCTTTCATACTAATGAAATTTCTCGTTTGAAAACTATCATTTCAGGATGATCGAAATCAACTCATTGGTCTAAATGCTTTACTTCAGCATGTGTGTTATTTTATACAAAATTTGTTCAAATTGTTAGATATTCAGTGACACAATATCTTTCGTTTAGAATATTACCGTAGTGTTTATTCTTTTTGTTTTGTCCGACTTTAATTACCTTACAAGTTCACTCGTCTAATTTCTAAAAATATAAAAATGGTTATATTTTTTGAATTGTTGTATTTTAAACATTTATCAGAAATGATTATCGACTTGTACCGATCTGCAAAAATTGATTTCTTCGATGCGTTTCTCCCTGGTTCGTGTTAGTTAAATTACTCCACTGCCATCCAAAGTAGTATCTCTTTTGTGTTAATTTAAATTTAAACCTTTTTTGATTATTATCATTTTTGATAATTTATAAAAAAATATTGATGTGATAGGATGTTTTTCTTGACATCAACACTGCTGGTAGCATCATCAACAACATTCACTATAGATATCCGAAATGTATGGCATAGATCGATCAAAATTTTTTAATTATTTTCAGCTCGAACGATACAGTTGTTCATTGCAGCGTGCATTCCTTCAAGTTGAATTCAAAGATGACTGTCTTGCAATTTTGTCTAGCAAAATGCAAAACAACAACACAGCATTTATTTATATCCCAAAATTGGCGTTAGACCGTTCGAAGGTTCACAGACAGAAACAATGGAGTACAAGGAACTCATTTGTAGACATATGGAGAAGGTTGCAAACCGTAATTTTTCACTAATTTTTTTCTGCGAAAGATATTTTTTTGGGAAATATATTTTTGAACTTAATTATGCATTAATTCTAGAAAGCGATGAATATGAGAGAGAGAGAGAGAGAGAGAGAGAGAGGGAGAGAGAGAATTAATGGAATAAAACATTACGCTACGATGTATTGTAGAGTTCAGTAAATTTCAGAAAAAATTAGAAAACAAAGATGCGAAGGCGTGTTTCGGAAATGTATTTGATTTCTGTTCATCTTCAGAAGTCAGTTGTTTCATTTGAGCGTTTTGAAAAGTGTAGTAGTTAGAATAAAGAATGTATATAATCCTCCCAAATAACTTTCATGCATGACAAATCATAACCAGAGAGCTAAAGAATCGGATCCAGATCAGCAAAAATCAATCAAAATGCATACGAAAAAAATAGCTCAAAATTTCATGACGACTGGAGATTCGCTAACTGATGCTGCCTTCTACATGATTTTAATTTTTCTAATCATTATCATACGTAGGATACTTGCTTCCACTCAGTGTTTTCATACTTAGGCCCTTTTCAATTATTAAAAAAATAAGTCAACAGTCTTTATTCATAAATGTCAAATTTGAACAAACCTCGATCACAAAAAGTGTAACGGGAATGCGAATTAAGTGAAAGAAAAGCATGTGAAGGTATGAAAATCGAAAAATATATATAAAAATATTTCGACATAACAGATCAAATGGCAATAAGAATGATTTAATGTAATAAAATTCTTGAAAACAAGAGTCTCAAAATTCAAATAAGATCCAGAGGTCAACGGAAATTGAAGTTGAAAATTCTTTTAATCTTCGTAAATACTTGAAAAGAATAACAACTTGATTTTAAAGGTGAATTCTACAAAATGGATAGATGAATAAATAAAACAGGATATGGACCTTTTTGACAGAATATGGAATTATGCATAATAGGATAGAAAGACACGAAGTTGTATTAAAATGCTCGTATCATGTTGCAAGACATCCAAAAAATGAGATAAAAATTCAGAACAAGGCTCAAAGTGCTCAGAATCAAAAAGTAACGTCTTATGAAATTTGTGCAATTGCCAAGAAGAATTGTAAATAGAGACACATAAAAAATATATATGTATTCAACGCATTAGTTTTCACTAATCTCTTTCTTAGCCATACGAATAGTCTTATAACTTGAAAATACGATTTCAGAATTAATTAAATGGGAATTTCTGCATGCTTTATTGATCTGCTAGAATTTAGGGCATGAGAGTGAAATAGGTATTCAATCTGAGAGAATTATTCGCTATAATTCAGTCTTATGAAGCCGGTCTATTTTGGTCAACTCTTTTTCAACTTCATGCACAATGCTGTCTCCATCTTGCGACTCAATAGGAACTCCACTTGTTATTTGGATATGTCCGCCTCGTGAGCCACTATAAAATCGAACAGTAGGGTAGACAGCCACACCAACACTCCGACAAATATTTGGCCAAAGTCCACAATCAATTTTTGCAAGCTTCACACGATCCTCCAAAACCTGAAAATGAATCGAAAAACAACAATTAAATTATAAGCAAAAATTATAAAAATTACAAATAGATATCGCTATTTCGAATATCACTAAGTAAACGATTAGCACAAGAAATGATCTACATGTGATGATTATATAAATATTTCTTCAATAACTCATATCGTAAAATATTTAAAGTAAAAAATAATTGATTCCCACAGTAATCTACATTGTCAATTATTTCATATACTAACCAGAAACAAGACACACATCGAAAGAAGAATGTTAAAACGAAGAGAAAAAAGGCAAAGATTTTGTTCAATAATCCTCTGCACTTGTTTAACCTTTTTTCCAACATACCTCAGCAATGCGCTCAAAAACAGGCGCAAATTCAATGCAATGAGAGCACCAAGTGACAAAAAAGTCGACCAGCCACGGTTTATCATCATCCAACACCTTGGAAAAGAAATCATTTCCGATAGTGATAACTTTCGATGGCAAATAATTTCTAAGCCATACTTCCATGGACCGGTGATCACGCCACCAGTTTGAAGGATAATCTCTACAAGCTTATCTTCATGAGCAATTCTTAGAAGAAAACATATGAAAGCCTATACATGGTAATTCATTTCAACAAATTGTAAGTAAACAAAGAGCTGTAACTAAATTCGTTATAACGACAGTAATATATATAATGGAATAATACATAATCGTATTTTAAGCTATCTGCGCACCAATTTTTTCAACAGTTAAGAAAATTAATGAGAACTTGATACTCACACGACATGAGAATCAGAAGAATAGAGTCGGATGGTTGGATAACTCTGAACACCTAAATTCATACACAGCTGTCGATGATGATCACAATCGACCATTCCAAAATGAACGAATTTCTTTATGCGCATATTTCGAGCAAGCTTCTTGTACTCAGGTGCTAACTGTTATCGTTTTGAAGTTGAGCTTATGTTATTCAAGAAAACACCAAAAAATATATTGACATAATAGTTCACGTAAATTTGTAGCGATTAAAAACTTAATATTTCTAATTTTCATAGACATAATGCACACCTGATTACAAGGGCCACACCATGGTGCATAAAAATCGACCAGCCAAACAGTGTCCGGTTTCCCATCCAAAACCAATAGATCAAAATTTGATGGCGATAAGTCGACCACTATTGGATTACGCGCATCCTGATAATATATTTTCAAATATTTTTTTCATGATTAAAAATGAATTATTTAAACTTTTCCCGAATTTGAAGCGAGAGCATATTTCCTAAACTAACTTCAATGAATTCTGCTATTGTGGTGACATCCAAATAGCCTGAACGCGCATTAGATCTACCACCACTATGCCACACTATATTTGGGTAACTGTAAAAATATGATTTTTCAGGAGTAGTAGAGCACGAAATAATATCTTTCGTAAATACGCAGTACCAATCAATACTTCTTTCTCCATTAATTTATGAAAATGGCAAATTTGAAAAGGTCTACAAAATCTCGTTCACTGTGCGAAATTCAGAGAGAAACAAAATAAGAACATTCACAATTTTTGCTCCATCATACAAACTTACGCGTTAGCATTCGCTTTTTTGCAAATTTCACTATGTTGAACGCAATCAATAGTCCCAATTTTTATGCTTTCCACATAATTGTGCAACCTTCTTAACTCTTTCAGCAAACGCAAACAAGGTGGACACCACTGCAAATAAAATGCACAAATAGAAAAGGTTATGATTTGATAAACCTACGGAAAATAAATAGCTTACTGGAGCGTAGTAGTCGATTAGCCATTCATCGCCCGAATCAATAGCAGATGCATAGGTTTCGGGCGTAAGGGTAACAAGTGGTGAAGAATGGCTTTCTCTAGCAAATAGGGCAATATCATGCACTGTTTCCATCTTGCCTGCATTAAAAAAAGTTCTTAAAAATTTCAAAGATTCATAATGAGAACTTTCTAATCCTGAATTAACTCATCTAACATTTCATATTTACATTTATCAAATTAATCAAAGAAAAATGGAAAACGCTATTTGTATAAAACAAACCGTGATATATTTCATAGCTTCCTTGTTTTTTGAACAGAACCCATTTCGGAAGTTTAGTCAGCTTCAAGTTTTCACATATATCCTTGGTCTTAGAGCAATCAGCAAAATATATCTGTATAGAAAAACCTCGTAACATATCCGTGTAAACCAAACAACATGATTTAACACTATATTTAAATGATTATTTCGTCAACAATTTTCACCACATAAAACTGATTCACTTTTGCAGTCAAATCAACAGAATAGAAAATAATAACTCCAAAGAGCTTCTAAAGAAGATTTTCCAAAAAAAAAATTTCGTCTAATTCCATCATCAGCTTAAATGCAATGATTATAGAAGTCTTTTTACAATGACGCGCTTGGTTACGAAATTATACTCCAATAATCAGACATTTAAGACATTCATTTTTTCGTATTTGGAAAAATTACTTCGATTTCATCACTTGTTAATTTCGTCGGCAGTTTTTTTAGTTCTGCATTGTTAACTATTTCACCGGAACCAAATCTAATCAGAAATGAATGATCCCGAATTTGAACTGTAAAACAAAACATGTAACAGAAAAAAGAAAACAAATAGATAAGTGGAGTTCAAAGAAAGTTTGTTGAGAGACCTTCAAAAATTTTCTCCAACAATTTATCGATATATGGTATGTCAGGAACATATGTTAAAACGATAGCTGCTATTTCCTTGAAATCGAGACTATTAATCTCCTGGAAAAAAGAGGTTTTAACGATATTGAAAAGTCTTGTCAGTATGAAACCAAGCTACGTACACGTAAAGAAAAATCAGCTTGATTTAAGTGCATTTAAAAACGGAACTGGAGAATTTGCTGATTCACAAAATATATGCAACATACCCATGCCTTATCGGGTTCCCTTCCATCATCACGCTGAAAATAAATTATACCACTTTTACGGCCAAATAATGTGCAAAGTTTCAATGATTCGTCGCAATCAATTTTCCCAACATTTACAAGGCCATGCAAATTGGCTGCAAGTTTTTTTCTGAAAATATTTATTTTGATTTGTTTTTTGTGAAATCTATAAAACCATCTCAAAAAGGTTTGAAATTTCCTCGTTTACTCACAAAACAGTTCTTAATTAGCATCTTTCAAAGTAATTGTTTTGGTATTTAATAAAAGATATCAGCCGCAAAATGTTCAAGAAGATATGCTCTCTTTAATGATGTTGAAATTAGTTGCTTTTATATGATAAATAACAGAAAATGACAATCAAAATTTCACAAATAAAGAAATGAAAAAATAAACAACCACATCTTAATTAAACATTAACCGTAAAAAGAAGCCTAATGAAAAACAAAATAAGTAGTATTTTAACCACATGAAAAAAAGGATTTACTGACAAAGCGAGTATGGTAAAGTATTAACTAAAATACGCTAGATCTGGAGTGAGATTGACCATTGAAGCTTGAAGGAAAAATTAGTCCAGACTTGATGAATTATTAATTAAAAACTTTTTCAGATTTCAAAAAATGTGCTCTCATATCAACCACAAAAAATTTCATACAAATAAAGGATGTTTAATCAGACAAACCTGTTTAATTCAGACAAGCAGTCACTACTCTGATGTTCACAAAAATCCAGTAACCATCCACGTGCATTTTTCTCATTCTCTTTAGTCTTAAACAGGTTAATGTCGGAATCTGTCAACTGCAGTACCACACTAGTAACGTATTCCATGGCAAATGCTACTATGTCATCCAGTTGTCGCTGTCCGTGGAAAAAATGTCGCTATAAAAAAAACAGACAACTCATTACGATTCTTGTACTATAATTTTTAATAACAATCAAAATTTTTGTAATAATATAATTTTTGATAAAAATCAAAAATCGATTTAATTAAATTATACGAAATCAATGAAAAGGAAATTCTTATCTATACTAACTTTGTCGTGTACATCCTTAACCTGATCAGGAAGAAATATCTTTTGTAAATTAAATTTTATTGCAAAAAGAGATTAAAATAACAAGATATAATTCAAATTGCAAGCATTCCCACACTGTCGTTGTTAGTTATGACATATATTTATATCTTATACTATTACCTCAATTTAAGAATATAGTGGAATAATAACATATAAATAAAAGCGAAAACAAAAAATATTGTACGAAACTCACATGTGGATAAATCACCAAACTCGGGTAACCCATAACACCTTGTGAATGACAGAGCATAGGATCTTCGGCACAATTTACAGCACCTATCCGAAGAACACCTTCCATTTCTTGAGCGAATTTTCGCCACTATAAAGTCATTACAATAGTTCAAATTTTACAAAGAAACGAACAAAAAAAACTTACGGTGGGCGCTAACTGATGACAATGTGAACAAAATGTAGAATAGAAATTGATGAACCATATTTCATCCGTTTCAGAGACTGTCCTTTCAAAATCTGATCGTGATAATGTTATTATTTCCTTGTCCTCATCGTATATACCTGTATATTCCGAGCAATGAATAAAACCATTGCATTAAAAAAAAAAATCATGTACTCTCATCAGATTTTTAGGAGTTTTTATCATATGATCCATTGCACTGGGTGGGAATTACTTACCAACTGATTATTGCTGCCTTAAAACAACAGCATAATGACAAATTCTTTATGAAAATGTATACTGCTCAAAGGTACATGCCAAAGTTATCTTTGTAGAACTGCCATGACTGATATTGATGATTTTCTTTATAATTATCGGTTAAACCCTCTTCACCGTACCGATCATATTTTTTCCGCAGTTCTTCATCCATTAATACTTCGTAAGCACGGTAAAGTTTCATAAACTCTTTATGTGCACTGTTATCATTCTAAAAACAATATTGATGAAATCACCGGTAACTCAAAAAACAAGTAACCCCAAGCAAACTTTTTGAATCCAAATTTTGTGACTCTCATGCAACCTTATTAAGATTTATTGATATCAGAATAAAGTTTTCGAATGAGCTAAGAGTACAACTCAATGGCTTTGATGCTGTGAAGTTGCACCAATACACAATTTCCCATTATTGCACATTTTGCTGTATATCCTATGATCACATCGATTTCTCTGTTATGAATTTTTTTTCTTATAACATTTCATCTCGGAAAAGTGCAAAATAAAAAAAAACTCACAGGATTTTTATCCGGATGTTTGACCAAAGCTAGCTTCTTGAATGCTCTTCTGATTGCTCTATTATCAGCATCCCGTGATATTCCAAGCAAGTGATAAAAATCTTCACAATTGACACAAAAGATTAAAAGAAATAAGAGAAACTGCGAGACAAATATAAAATGGATTACCATGTGTAGTTTCTGTTCCCACAAAAAGCACCTGAAATGAAAATTGAAAAAAATTGTGCTTTTTAAGTATATATTTCTTCAATAAACTGCAAAAATAGCAGATAAAGACAGAAGTATCATCGAAAACATCAACTTCCAAAAACAAATACAATGCTGATTATTCTTATTTCTAGTGCTGAGATATCGAAAACTTACAATATAACCAACTACATCTGAGAAATTTAAAGCTCTAATTGTTAGATATAATAAATACTACAGATTTTATAGTGGTCTTGAAAAAAAAAAACCTCTTTTACTAATTAATTTGAAAGACGATAAAAGCCACTGCAGTCTGCACACATCACCTCATCGTACACCTGGAATGAAAGACAATTCGCAAAAAAAACATTCGTAAACATTCGCAAAAACATCAATCGAAAACGATTCCGTTATGCTAATATAGACAAAATACATAGACAATTCTCAAATATCATTTCTTCTAACAGATAACATCATAACATAAAGGAATGGTTGACGGTAGCTTCGTTTCCAATGGAAATTATAAGAATTTAATAAACACTGAACTGTAATAATATTCCCGTTCATATCAGCTGAGATCGAAATTGGTACTGTTAACTCTTCGGAGGATTTGTAATGTATTCGGTATAAAGTGACCAAAAGATTTGCCTTCCAAACAGCGTTGATTAAAATGAACAATTAAGCAATTCCATAAAGGAGTTGTTAATCTAGAAAAGAAGCAATAATTTGCTTCTTAATTCTGAGGGACTTCTGAGTAATCTAACCTTAGAAAAAGCTTAGCGCTATATAGCATAAGTTTACCGCAATATATCATAATTTGGCCGCAACTACCGCGATATTATTTTATCGAATTCAATCAACTAACTGAAATCATAATGAAAGGATACGACAAAAAGTACACATAAACGACAGGGAGAGACATTGGAATAGTGTGAGAGACGCAGGACCCCATCAGTGAGACTACTTGTTTGTTTAGAAACGACATGAGTAAAGAAAATTAACGAATTCTCAGTAGGTTAGCGGCAACTAACCCATTGCGTGCTAGTAACAATTAACCTTTCACCTTCCATCATTCAAACATTTATGCAGCCACACCAAATGAAGTTAGAAAAAATGCCATCAAATAAAGATTAACTGAGTTGCCATTCTCTGAGATGTAACAAACTCATTCTATACGATTTTTCTTTACTTCATTTATACGAATTTCGTGTAATATCACCGAGCTATCCCAGAATATTTTTCTTTTTCTCCTTTATGCCTACAACCGTTCATGATATAAGCTGTTCACATTGCAGGGAATTAATTAACCATGCGCAGCTTATTGCAGTTTCTGCAAGCTAACATGCGATCTTAATTCAAAGTTCGTCTGTTAAGAAGTGCAAGAGAACGTTGACATCCACGTTTAAGATACTCTTTCACTTCGCAACAATCTCATTTCTGCATTTTACAGTTTCAACAAATCCCACTCATTTATTCAGTTTCTTGACCAATCTAACAATTATGATAAACTTTGGCTATTTACCTTTTTTTTATGCTTAGCGCTACCTAATGCATTTAACCAAATAGCATCAATTACAATCTTCGGATTCCGAACTCTTTTTGAACTACACTTGCTAAAGATATCTTTAAACTTATTCAACAGGACGACTTTTGACAGAATATTAATTTTGAAGGGTTTTCTGGAAAATCTGAAACTACATAAAATCTTACTTCCGTTCTTTTTGAGTCTGGAGCGATGGTGTACATAATTTCATTTTGATTCCTCTGATCGAACATCAAACGCATAATATGAATTACAGAAATGATTTTAACCGATGAAAAAAGTGTCTTCATGTTTAGAATAAACGTGAAGATACTTTTTTCAATGAGAAAGCTTTCAGTTATTGTTGTTCACGTGACTGCTTACTTTATTGTCTGTTTATGAATTCACTTACACTTTTATTTACAGTCAAGTACAGTCAAGAATTCACTTATACTTTTATTTACAATAGGCGAAAAAACCTCACCCCAATGTCATTTTTGGTGCTACATTGTTTCAAAGCATGTTAATCGTAAAGACAAAAATATCTGCACATCTAAAATAAACATAAGTTTAAATCTTATAAGTTTATCCCCACAACTACTGCTTCTTCCTTTACTAAATTGAAAAATTCAAAACTTCCATACTTTAAAATGTTTCCCAAAAATTAAATCATTTATCTAAATTGAATAATAGTATATACGACAAGTGCAATATGCATTTTCCGTAACCTCATAATGTTGCAAGGCGTGTACACAACGAGTAAAGTAAAACATAATATTCATCAAAAAACTTATCCAAAATTTAGAAACTAAAACATTGAAAATAAGCAAAAATCATCATATTAATATATTTCTGTTGAAAATAAACAATACATCTGCAGTTTATAAACAAGTCCAGAGAATATGTCTAGAATGTTTTGCAATGTCGTACACATAAAGAAAATAATAACTGTATAATTTAACCAGTAAAAAAAATGAAGTTATATAAAAATAAGATCTGTATAAAAAAACTGAAATTCTACTTCTAGAGAATATGACTTATAAAAACCGCTAAAAAAGATTCTAGAAGATAATTTTATAAATTTCATATGATTTTTCAGTTCTTGAAATCTGAATGTATTAGATAGGTATCAAAACTGAGGATGACGGAGACAAAAACTGCAAGCAGTACATGATTTCACGGCTATGAACTCCGGGTTAAACTTAGTTTGAAACTAAGAAAAAGTTAAGGAATGTTCCATAAATCCGCCGAAAAAAATGAATGAAAATGGCCGCCTGTCTATAACCAGTACCATTTACTTTTTCGTTTTTTTGCCCAAACTTGGTCCTCGCTTTTTCAAATTATTTTTCTCCTCTTCATTTTTTCTTTTCGTTGTTTCAGATGTAACTACTTTACTTACCGAAAAAAATGAATCGATACGAGCTTGCTGTGCAGCTTGACGTCCTTTCTGCATCCTAGTTAAGCTACTCCTCACTCTGTCCTCACTGAAATTTACAATTGATAACAGATGACTGTCGAATCCGAAATGAACAAGACGATTTCCTCTAAATTTTCTAAAGAAATTGAAATGAAAATTAATTAAATTCACATAACTTACTTAAAACTTTTTTCACCACATAGAAATTGTACAATTCCTTCAACATCTGGTTCCTTCCAAACCAGCTGAAATTCAACTATTTTTATTCAGATTAATGCAAAAGAAAAAATAACAATCTCTTTACAACATTTTATTTACTTCAAGATTTTCACAATTCATGACATCCGGTTCCAAAAACAGTCGTCGTGCTTCCTTGTATTGCCAATTTTTGGGTATCGGATATTTCTGAAAGTATTTCTCGTGCCAATGTACCACTAAAGAGAAAAATAGTATGAAGGTAATTTCAAGAAATATATAAACAGAAAGCTGCAAACCGTTTGATCAATTGTCTCGAGAACATTTTCGATGCATTCATGTTTCTTAATAAGCTCAAATGCCTTTTTCGGACCAATGCCTCGAATAGTTGGTACATAATCGCAACCCAACAGAATGCACAGATCTACAAATTGTTCCATATTCATTTCGAAATCTTTCAAAACTTGACTCAAATTCATTTCCTTCACCGGCAGCTTTTTTGCTTCACTGAAATAAACCTCACGATTATTTAGGAAAAATCAGCTCAACCCACTTCATGCAACTATTTATGAATTATTAGTCATTAAAACCTTATATATAAAAGCAGATTCATTGAGTTTTAAGACGGAAAAACACAAATACCTCTGGATTGCATGCCTCAATAAACTCAATAAAATTACCCCAATAAAATTTTGAAGACAAGATAATTTGGTAAATACTTATAAGAAATACAGAATAGTCACTATTGTATGAGCGGATTGTTTTCGATGATTAGTAATGGAAATCAATGTGTATACTTCAATAAAACCTCATTCTTGCATATTGTGAATTGTGCAAAACACCAAATCAGATAATAAGAATTTGATAATTCGCAATTGTGAAGTTAACATTCCTATCTTGAATGAAGCTGCGTTTTGGGCCTCTAAAATTAATCACCACACGTGATCACATTTCAATATATTCTAAATCATTCTTCGAATTGTTTTTGACTAACCTTGCTAACATTTGACGCAAAAGAACAGGTGAACCAAAAGTCAATGCATCAACATCTTCTGAAACCGTAGCAAACACTTTACCAGTTTTCGTAAGAGCAGCACATTGAGCTTCCGCTTCACATGGAGCATCTAATATTGGAATTCCCATCAACGTTACCAGCCGCTTAGCTTCTTCATTTTGTTCTTTTGTAACCTTGAAATTCCAGAAAAATTGAACTAACAACAATATATAATAAAATAGTTTTGACGAGTTTTCATGTTTCTAGATTTTCTTTCGTAACTTTTTCCGTTTTCCAAAAAATCACCTTACTTATGATTAAATTTGAAATTATAAAGCAATAAATAATATTTATCGCAAATTCAAAAATTTCTGCATCTAGTTTATATTGATACGAAATAGACACCTTCCAACAGTATTAACGTAGAAATAACATCTCTGTAGCATAATTTTTCTGTAAGACTAAGATATAAGAAAATAATTTTCATCATTGTTGAACGCTAATTCCTTATAATTTCAGTCTTTTAGAAGTGAATTTTTTGCCAACTGCCTAAGCGAAACTGTGAAAATAATGAAAAATTGTTTGAAACGAACAATAAAGAGTACCAGAAGGTGAATTAAAATTCATTAATTCAAGTAGCTGCTCTTCTTTATGAAGGAATAGTTCAAAATAAGGAATTGATAACCTTTACAAGACGTCTTTCAAATTTGTTGACGGATGCCTCATCACCCAATTCCAATGCATCATTTCGTTGCTTTTCTGCTTCGGTTCTTCGCTCAGTACGTTTCTCTAATTCACTCGTTTTCATTTTCGGTGGCTTACCGTCAAATATATACACTGGTTTTATTCCATTATCGATCATTCGAATAGTTCGATAAAACATTCCAAGAAGATGACTGAAGAAAGACTGAATCATCTTTAGTTTTCTCACAGATAGTGCTTTGTTCCAGTTCATAAAAAATTGTTGCCAACTTAATAGAACACTGGTTTGCTGTTTTCTACCTCAAAGAAACAATAACTAAACCAATAAAGCGATATAATGAACTCATGCTATAAAGTTCCTTCATTCACTTTAACTTTATTTTACAAAGGAAAAGTTTTTGTTTTCCGAATTTTAAGGTATTTAATAAAGAGTTTGGAAGGAATACGACTAAGCTGATTGATTATTTCACAAAAAAAAAAACTATCGCTTTGTTTTTTAATTCTATTAGTATGAATCATTTCATACAACGTACGTCATGCGGTACAAAGGCCTAGATATTGATACTTGTAAGGATGGACAAGATATCTTGGATGTATAAGTCAGCTTTTAACAACTGTGGACTTATAAAAACATCATTCACCTGGTTGTTTCACCGCTTTCTGTCTGAAGTTGTGATCCATCCTGCCGAACCGCAATGAGGAACTGGTAGAGACACATCGATGCATCTACCGCTACTTTGCGACCAAAATATCCCTTGAATTCTTTAAGTCGTATACCAGCCGGCGAGTGATCACCGATCACTTTCGATAGATCCTTTATACCCATTGCTGCAAATGTTAATTTAAAAAAAACCATTCATCCAGCCGCCTCCTTATTGTAATGCAAGAAGAGGAAAGACACTAATTATCGAAATCAATAAGCAATATTTCAGGACAATGACAAATTAATCAATCAAGTGGTTAGTCTCTCAGTGTCTTCTTGATGCTAACCCTTTAATTATATTGAAAAAAACCGTTCGACGGATAGCATACACCCGAAAACTGTTATGTCTCAAATAGGTTTATTTCAAAGAACCGCCCATTGTTGTTTGTGTTGTAGCACAAAATGATGTTCACGTGACTCCTCGTTGTGGCAATTAGCGGGCATGGGGGAGGGAGAGATGTACAGGATGTGAATGATGGGATCGGGTTGAGTAAGTGTTCCTTGGGGTATATCATTCACGCTTGTCACTATAATCTTTGTTGTAATCAATCACGTATAATTCATATTCACCAGTGGTTATGCTCAATTCACTTCCATTTCTTCGTTATTTGAAGTTTCGAGAATGGATCATATAATTCACTTTTGCCAGAATATTTTAAAAATATTCTTTTTAGTTTTCAATGACATCTTCAAATGTTATGGAAAGTGCGCTGAACGATGACCAGTTCGGTGAAGAGAATTTCGACGCAATATCCTGTTGGTATTTTTACTTTAAATCTTTCAAACATTTATTTGACACTTCAAACTTTTTAAAGTTTAATTTAAAATGTGCTGCAAAGTTTTAAGTTTCTTCTGATGTCGCATATGTAGGTTACGTTATCTTTTTGAGGTGTAATACACTTCATTTCTATATAACGAAGTTTCTGTCTAACATAATTTATATGGATTATAAAATGATTCACAAAATTCCTAGCAAGCTTAATTCATTTGCAGAAATGAAAAGAAAGAATTTCAGTTTTAATCGTTATAGATGTACGGGATCAGTTGAAGGATATGAAAAGTGGCGATGAAACACGGCAGTTGCAAGCATTGCGTGCAAGGTTAAATGCAGTCAATGCACAATCATCTGAATCAATGAAGAAAAGTGTCTTTTTGAACTACAAAAAGTTCATTGATACCGCTAAGGAAGTTTCACGTTACGTTTCTTCATAATTTAAATATACTTCAAAATAACTTCAAAATAATGGATTCTTTGCCTTTCTTGTGGCATATACAACTTCGCCGTCTATCATTCCATTGACATACCCTCACAAGTATGTATGGTCATTTGAAAGAATTTATATGTGCTTTTTCTCGAATACATTTCAGTTGAAGATTTTGATGATAAATGTTCAAGCACTTAGTACAAGCTACAGATAATGTTTTTCATCTATTAGCCAATTGCTTGTAAAATCATGTAATCATCATGTTTTGTCATTTAAAAAAATCGTTTTGTGCAAATTCCAGTTAAAATTCCTAATCTTGCATGCGAATGCAATTCAGATTAACCAAATAGAAATGTAAATCCAAAAAATTCAGTGTATTTTTATTCAAATTAGCTTCCTCTCTTTTGTTCTGTATTCTCTATTTCCTCTGAAAGTCGCTATTTTTTAGATCTGGAACGGGAAATATATGAACTTTCATCACTGTTATCAGACCAACGAATGCTTATTGAAACACTGATGCAGATGACAGGAGAAGATCGTTCTTCTGTTGGAACTGCTAGTCTTCACACTTCGTTCAGCGTCAATCCAATGAATGTATTGATGCAGAAAATGGATGGTGTTGCTGTAGGTCTTCAGCTATATACAGTGATAGTAGGCAGTACTTATCAAACTTCCTGTATCACTTACTACTACTTAATGTCAAAAAAGTTTACAGGCCCTGTTAAATAATTTACCGAATTCTGATCGAGTAATCATGCATGGTGAAGTAGTTCAGCTGGACAGCGATAGCATGAGACCACAACACAATGTTATGCTTATTTTGTTATCAGATGTACTCCTTATTGGGCAGCCATCTTCAGGTTATAAAGTGAACATTAATTTTGCATATGTATTTTAGTTTATAAAATCTTATTGAGAGATTACAAATTTATATTTTCATTCATAAAAAATTCTTAATTTTAGGGAAGTATCGTTTTCAATTGGAATCTTCACATCCGTTGAATAATATAGCAGCTGTTAATATCAAGGATAGAGAAAATGGCAAAACTGCGACCAGCATGTTTAAGCTGTTAATTTTCCCAGGACAAAGGTATCGACTATTCTGTCAATAAGCACCACTCAAATACATGGCAGATGTTAAGAGGAAATACGCATATTGGAACAGGTGAAACAGGTAGTAGACTCAGTTGAATGTGAGAATGCTTCTTGTCTTTCAGTACTTTTCCATCCTCAAAGGCAACAAGCATAATCTTTAGAGAAGAAATTAATTTAATCATGAAGAAACTTTTCCAAACAGGGTTTTCCTTGCTGAAAATGCAAGGATTAAAAAAGAATGGTTGGATTGCATCGAAAACGCCAAAAGAGAACTGATTCATGAGGGATCATTGGTACGTCAAGCAACAATTCGTGGAAAACGTCGGCAAGATTTGTCAGCTAAGGTGGAAGTAGCTAGCCAACTTATGCCAGTTGCGGAATCGGCTGCTACAAAATCACCTGATGAAAGTGCATGGCTCAATGAATTACCGGCAGAATTGGACGATTGCATCGCTCATCGGGACATGGAGCACGCGGTACTTTTTTCATATTACAAATTGTTTGAAGTCTTAGAGGCTTGTGAAATAAGTGGAATTAAAACCTCTAATTCGGAGAAATATAGACTATTCGAAATTAAAAGATTGAAATAAGTTAAACCTGTTTATGTGCTAAATTTTTACAAAGACTAAATTTGTGCCTTAGGTGGAGTTGTTAATGGAGTGGAAAAGTTGTAACACACGAGAAGCGGCAATTGATGCGCAGTTGACACTTCGTGAAACTCAAATTGTGCAATTACTAAGCGAAGAGGCAAGATGTTGATTTTATTAGGAGGAAAGTTTTTCATCAGTGACAATAGAATCCTTGAATTGCTTTTAAAAAATTGTTATCGAAAGTTTACTTTTTTCATCGAACTTTATGTTTAACTAATTTAGGTTCGTCGTCCAGGTGCTTTACATGGTGGTCCTAGAGCCATTAAGAAAGCAATCAATCTTCTGACGATCCTTGGCCGAGCGTCACAAGCAGTTGATCTTTACTTGAAAAAAAGAAGCGCAGTGGTTAGTTACTTGCTTATGTTTTCCTTTTTTTCAGTTATGAGCTAACGGGAAATAAAAAAGAATTTTGAGGTTAAAATGTAAGTGCATTTTCTACAATTGAAAACTGGAGTATTTAAAGATGAGAAAATCTACGAAATGTTGTTTACAGTTTGTTCTATAGCTTCTTCTTCCTTATTTCCTCTGATTTCATAGTTACCATCATTAGTATACTCTGGTAATATTTTTCGACAAGATAAATATTCTGATATTGGATAGTTGTTCCATTATTGTAGGACATGGTGTTATTCATTGTCGCAATTCCTTACATTTCTGCATTTCGCTATCCAGTAAATAATCTCTGTCTTTCCCTGAACTCATGAACATGATTGGAAAATCATAGGATAGAAATAGGACTAGAAGCTTTAGTTTGATATAAGAAGAGGATTCACTGCCGTTCTTAATAAAGATTGGAACTATAAAGTTTGTTGAAATCAATCAAATTATTTAATGAATCAAATTTTGATTCAACTAACACAAGTTTCACCACAAGTAACATTTCTTCATAAATTTACTTTTAACTTCTTTTTCAGCTGCGAGCAACTACACGAGAATTGACAATGAGCGAAGAACCATTGTCGTATGTACGGCAGTTATCACAACAGTTTCTGGATGTTATATCAGATGTTGTTAAAGAATTTTTGATGCAGCCTGAACACTTTTCTCTTATATTGCATTGGTGTTCTGGAGAATTGAGCGTTATGCTCTCTTTAATACGAAGGCATGTAATCGAGGTATATAGTTACTATTTAAATATAAACATATTAGTCCATCTGTAGAGACTTTCACCACTGAATGGGGTTTTTTTTAAAGAAGAAAATTCTTTAAAAGAAAAAAATATCACGCTTCCAATTTGTATGCATTTAAAAATCATGTCAGTGAAGTTCAAGAAAGAGGAAGAAAATACTAAAAACAACCGTTATTTGGTCTTTTCTAGGTGGCACCAACGCTAGCAGTGGTTGCTCATACCTGGCGAATATTGATGGCACACTGCGATAGTTTAATTGCACTCGGTATTGATTTGTCTTTTGAAGTTCATCGTCTGCTTGCACCATCACTTAAGATTGCAATTGAAACAAATTTTACCAACATAATCGAGTCAATTCGTCTTCGAATTTCGGTAGGTTCCACGATAACCTTGAGAACATTTTTGCATTCACATTCGGTATCTCGTACATCTACTGCACAGCTTACTGAAGTGCGATTGACCGTTCTCCGTCGAATAATAGAACATCATTGGTGATCCTTTAAGAGGATTTATGAGAATATCAGCAATGTTTGCAATGATGATTGATTTTCAAGCAATGATTGATTTTTCAATTTTAAAGTTGTCAATTTTTTAGTGTTATTTTTTAGTTTTTTGATTTAAATAAACAAAATGTTCCAATTCCCTACCAATGAATTAAATTTTTTCTCCCAAAATTGTTAGTTTGAAATTGACAATGTATTGTAAACTAATGCACTAATGCACTACACAGTTTTTTAGGCTCCTCTCATGAACATTTTTAGGAAGAGCGTTGGAAAGCATACAATATGGAAAGTGAATTGAATGTAAATCGTTTTATAGAGGAAATGTCTGATATGGGACTCGCAGTTGATTGGGCATTGTCTAACACGCAGCGTTCTTCCATTAATATTACCCAAAATGCTTGTCATTTTTCCCGAGTTGCCTATGTGTTGGCTCGCGACCTCGCAATGCTAAGGTCATTTTGTTAAAATTACAATTTTGTTTGTCGAGATTTGCCTGATTTTGTAACGTTGTTCTGATAACTGTCGAAATCTCTCCTTTTTTATATTTGGCATGTGCACTGTTGCTGGAATATGTAGTATGGGTTTTGTAAGGAAATGATAATGTTTCTGTAGATCTTCACATTTACGCTATCTCACGGACTCATTCATGGTAAAACTTTGGAGTGAATATCTGAATCATTTGAAAAGTGCGCCGCAATCATCTTTGCAACAGTATACATCAATATTCGTCATTTCTCAGGTCAGTGATACTTTTTCTCCCTTTTTTGGATTATATTTCTTCAATGCACTGTTTCAGGTCCAACCAAATATTTTTGAAACACCAAGAACATGAAAAACTTCCTATTTCCGTTTGCGAAAATTGTTTTTAGAGCCGTGACTTCTTGTGCATTCGCATCTTGAAAAATTTTCTTGGAAGCGCTTTTTCTATTTGGCCATAATGATAGGAGCAACGTATTCCAATTATCAAAAATTACTTTATCTAAATTACGGCAACCGAAAAAGACGCAAAATTGTCTCATTTTTCGTGGCATTCAGCAAAAAGAATATATCATTATATTACAAGTTACATTATCCATTACTCAGATTCAAATAATAATTTTGCAGTTATTGCCTCTCTGTGATGCGATCTACGATGAATCATCACCGCGAATATTATCCGAACTTTTGGAAACAAAATTCGGATGTTTGTTACGGTATCGAGGAAATTTTGACGCTTCTTCTAGTGACGAATATGTAGCGCATGTTTAGGATGCTAACTTCCTCATGTATGCTCTACATGGTCACATATGAAATCGTGAATAATGTGCATATTTTATTGGGCTCGTCAGAACGTGTCTAATTTTCATTTGAACTTTCATACTTTTGTTAAATACGTAAGTGTCAATATTTAATACTATTGTGATATTAATATAATTTTATTAACAACACTTTTAAAGTTAGTAGTGAACATAAAAAAATGTTTTTTCCCTTTGTGTTTATTACTAGTTCTTGTTCTAATTCTATATCATCTTTAAATTCCTTAAAATGCTTTTCACTGTATATATATTTTATTTCTAGGTTGAACATGCATATAGAATAGGAGTAGTCATTCTTTTAAGATCAGCAAAGAATTTTGTACTTCTATCACTAGAAAATTATTACCTATATTGATGATATGAATAATAGTGCATCTATTCATAATTTTCTGCTTAAAGTGGATCTTTAACTAAATTTTTTCAACGAAGAACACTTTCCGTGGCTTCCTAAAACCACTGACATTGAATATATGGATTTTGTGCTTATAAGACTATCTAAAGCAATTATCTGATAAACATTCGTATTACAGATTGTTTGCCTGCTGCTTCGCAATATTTATCTACTCAATATTTTTATATTTTTGAAAGAAAGTTATGTTAATTTAAATTGTGTGGAAGAAATTCTATGGGTCTTATGTCGGAAAGCGTATATTCAGTATTTTCAGTATTTTCAGAAATACATGGATGACAAATTTTTGAGAGCATTTTGTTGCAAATATCCTCTTGAACACAGAAAATTTGAGTTCTCTCCAAGATTTTATGTTTCTTTCTTGTATCATCCCTTTTTTTGATTTGCTTCTATCACGAATAGGATGTTGTTTTGAATTGCTTGATATTTTTTTATGAAAATTTGATTGGATACACGCTTTGCTTCGTGTAATTTATCTTTGTTTCGCTATCACAATGAGGTGTAAACCCTGCAGAGTGCTGCATATTGCATGCTGCTTCGTTTTTCGACGTAATCTGGTTTTTTTCAGGAAATTTTCGGCTCCACGAAAGGTTTATATTGTTGGAGCAAATAGTAAATATGTATTTTGCTTTACGGAAAATTTTTTTCACCTGTATTTGTTGAAGTGCTGCTAGTTTGCACGGTGAAGCGCAAGTCATGTATTCGGTTGTCGAAGGTACCAAAAATTTAGTAGATAAAGTGCGTCGTCGTGTTACTGGTGGTACTTCTACTGGTGATGCTTCTTCATCGTTTGGTTCCACAATAAATCTTACAAACGAATGTGGCTTTCCATCAAGAACCAACTCGATGGGCTACACTGAACTGATGGGAGGTTCAGTGCCTTGCCCGAGTTGTAAGGGCTCTGGTCGGATCCCGAAAGGTAAAGGTTTCAGCTTGCTGCTTTATTTATTGCTCTTTTTATATTGAAAGGAAATGTTTGGTGAAGTTATTTTTTGCTAGACAAATTGATGTTTCATTTAGAACAAAGTGATGAAAATTCTTTCAGAATTAGAGGAAACATTGGTAGCTCTAATTCCAGTTAACGACGATCGTTTAAAACCGAAAAGAACGTATGTTGTCATTTATTTATTGATAGTTGTCAGTTCTAATTTTAATTGGAAGGAATAAGAAAATCAATTGAAGGTATTAATACTAAAATAGTTCAATTTCCAATTTTATTTCTCCAATTTAAGTTGGGTGTAGTCTTTTCATATACTATGTTCAGCTGGCTTTATGTTTTCTGCGTCGTTCTTGGCTGTCTTTCACTGGCAGGTGTTGTAATTTTTCTATTGGTGCCACGCGCGATTTATCTAAGTAGCATAAAACCACCAATTGAAATCATAACAGTTTTTCATCATGACGAAAGTCATATTGGTATTCATTTTATGGTAACGTTTGAACTTGTTTTCATTAACAGCTTAGAGCTTTCATTTCTGTTTGCTCTCATTAAAAATCATCCGTTTACGTCATAAACTGCTTTACCTGTTTACCAGTTTTCATGATTTTAACTAACAATGTGACTGAGTTGTGTTAGCATCAAGAAAGCCTTTTGTAACGCAGTAGTCCAAACCATCCAGCTATCAGTTTTTCTGCACAGTTAGAGCAGTTCGAATTATTTTTGTAAATTATTCTTTTTTTTTAAAAGGATTTCATCACCTCAAAAGGATTTGACTTTACAGATCTGCATATAAGCATATCCATTGTGCTCTTAAAATTTTTATGTCTCTGAGAAATTCGTTATAGAACGAATTCAATATATCTAATGCAAATTACTATTCTGTAAAAGTGCTAAATTCATCGGCGACGATCTTGTCAAAGTTTCAACCTTGGTCAACGGATGTCATTGGTGTTGGTGGTAACACCACTGACGTGTATGTTGGACCCAGAACCAGTCGAGACCAGACTTTATTGTTCAATAATACAGTGACATTGAAAGGTGGTGTCGCGTAAGTTTTTTTTCTCTAAGAAATTCATTATCGAATTGCTAATAAGGGTTTTTTATCAAGTATTTTCAAGGCCTTGATGTAAACTCTTTTTAAAAAAAATGTTTTTCATTTGAGGTTGGAAAAATATAGATTTCATCCAGTTTTGTAAATTAAAGTAAAATATTTTATTTTGGTTTGCATTTGTTGCACCAGTTATGTTTAGAAGTCATTTCAATATTTTCTTTTGAAGGGAATATTGTCAGGCGCCATTTTCGCGGTTAACTTCACTCTATGTTAACATGCAGTTTGACATATCAGTTACAGTGGAATATTTAAGTCATCGTGAACAGGCAACTCTATCTGTTGTACAGCAAGTCTGCTGTGTACCGTCTGGCAACTGTACTGCTACTTAGTGATAATGTATATAATTTGATTTCTTGCGAACAGAGATTGTTTTGCTAGCAATTTCTGTTCTAAAAATCCAAATGAATCTTATCATATAATGTTGTGTCGTACCAGTTGTTGCTGTAATCGTAGTATAGTTATATAATTTTTAAGAGCAGTTTTGCCCGAAATGTTAGTGAGATGGTAATATTAAACAACTTTTATACTTGTAAGTTGTTTTTTTCGGACATAGAAAACTGTCTAGTCTGAAATTTTTTTTTCTAGTCGAGTAAGCGCTACAGTGATAATATGATAATATAAAATTCATTTGATTGCTTGAGAATTGTAATGACATTGCTAATTGTGATCTGTTATATACTTCTTATCAGGCCAGGGAACCTAAGCGTTGTGAACGTCAATCTTTCACTATCATTTTTTGAGACTTATTTGCAGGATTCTACCTTAACCTTCGCTTAACAGGATATTTTTTCTACAGCATGTGAATTTTCATACAGAGTTTTCAGTGAATAAAAAATGGAACTTTATTGTCTTCAAGAGTCTTAATGACTCTTATTCTGATAATGGTCTGAGATACGCATGATATGTACATCCATCCATTTCAGCTTCTGTTTGCTTAATTACATTATTTAATTCCTACATATTTTGCTCTTGTTGTAAAAGATTTTTTCTGCTTTAACTAATAACCGATGATTCAAAATCCTTTTTTGCAGCTACATTTCAACATGTATTGGATTGCAATCAAGAGCTTCCTCCGAATTAACTCAAACTAATTTTTAAATTGGTATTTATTTGGGGAATCTACTGATTCATATAATGAAAGTTCCTCATCCTTTTTCTTCCTGTAGAAGGGCTCCTGCTCCCTCCCTCCTTAAACAGTAATTGTCTCTCTCCAAAGTTTACATCACTAATTTCAAACCAAAATCATTACACTTGTGAGATTGCAGGACTTTCATTACGTTGTGGAACATGGACATGCAGGTCAGAACACTAGCAAAACCTCGCGGTTTTCAGTTGATTATGCAACTCCTCGCATGTCAGATATATCTATGAATAATGGAGAAATGTACTAGTATAGATTTTATTTTCACATCATACATACACATTAAAACATCTTGTGTACATATATTCAAATGAAAAAGTAGAAATAGTTTCCAAAAGTCGAAATAATTTACGCAACTAATACGGAATACCACAGCAAAAAACTGTATGGAACGAGACGGAAAATATGTGGCAACTCGGTGCGAAGCCTTCAAAATCTCATTAATTAATTTGACTCAAAGTCGATCTACCTCTGCATGACCGTCCCGAACTTCTAAGTTTAAATTTCAAGAGAGATATGTACTTTGTAGTTCTAGCTCATAACTTTGTGGGGAACAGCGCAGCAAAACAAATCGTTATCTTTTAGTAATAATTTATTCCGAGTAGTTATTTTTCCAATGAATTGAAACCAGTAAATATAGTCAGTCCGGGAGCAATCAATACTGCGTTGCCTTCAGATTGCGTTACTCATAAACTTATTTATAAGACTCTCTGGGATTATAAATGTACAATGTATAATTATACTTCACTTCGGATGACTGCTAGAAATTAGTTCGCCAGCACCTATTGCCTGCCTACTCTAAGAACACTGCTAACCAAAAGGCGTTTGCGTGATTTATCAAATTATGTTGAATTAAACAAAAAACACTTCAGGGAAAACAAATAACATTATCATCGAAAGACATTTCACGTTTTCCTCATGCGTGCATACAAATATTTGAAGAAACAAGAAGAAACAGTGCACACGACACACGTTATTAATATACCGAACATTAGCAAACAAAATGGGCTTTTCGAGTAAAAATTGCAAAGACTTCGAAAATTGTGAGAGGGGAAACTGTTCTGTTGTGGAGGATTCCCAGCAGAAACGACGCACACATAATGAACCACAAAACATTGAGACACATTGTCACAAAGTTGATTTGAATTTCAAATCAAAAATTAATCCACTTAACTGAAGAAATAAAACGAACTATAATGAAAACTTAAACGTACAAAACATACCACAAATTATCAAACGTTGAAAAACTACATGCTTTTAATATACAATTTGGAAAAAAACAAGAGAAATGTAACGACAAAAGAAGTTTTATTTTATTTTATGACTACCCAAAACGACGAGATCGCAGGGACAAAACTACGCACGAAGACAAAATGCTTCATATAAATTAGCTTTCTCAGGCTATGAGCTGACACTCTTTTCTGCATATATTCAAATTAGTTTTTGTGAAGTTTTAAAATTCCTATATAGTTCTACCCTAAATCTTTACTTCGCAAGATACATCAAACATGAGCTAATTGACTTTCACATATGAAAGATGAGAAGCTGGTACTCCAAAAAACGAGTCTCACAATTTATATTATAATGCAATAATGACAAGGATAAAATACTGTGGACCTCATTAAGGCATAAACGTTCGGATTTTAGTGAAAAATGGCACTGCGTTATGAGAAAAATGGACATTTTTCAAACTGAAGGAGAGCCAGAAGAACCATTAATTCCAAATAAAACTTAATATCCATCGTATTTACTAAGATTTACGTTTTAAATTTCTATCTTCCAACTATGAGAAAAAAAAGCTGCCAGTAACGAAAACCAAGCTACAGTTTAGAAAGAATTGCAAGTGCAAAGTTTTGTGAACTATCTTATCTTGCTGTGGCAAATTAATTGTATAATCTTCAAATCCTGTAACTACACCGGCTTAAAAGACGTAAATAGAAACAACAGCGAATAAAATTAGAAAAAAAAGATAAATTCAAGAAATCAGACCTATTTAAAAGTTGAGCGCGAACCGAACAGCACTGAACGAAAATATCGCATAACAAAGTTGTCCCGCACAGTGATCACAAATGATTTTAATAAATGATAATTAGCTGGACCATTCGTTTTGAAAACAAAAATGTTACAATGTTTTCGGCTGAAAAATATATTCGATGAAAAAAGAGAAGTGTCACAGCAAGGAGACATGCACAATTTTGAATGAACCATTTGTCTGAAACAAAGAATACATTTTTGCTGAACTTTTTCCTCAAAAGAATCTAAAAAGCATACATCGACAAAGACTAGAAATATTCAATCTAATAAAGCTTCTTACCTGCTGCTTCAACATTTGCTGCTGTCGAGCCACTGTGGCAGAAAAATTATTTTGAGCACTTTGTACACTGATATTTGCGAAAGGAGGTTGCGCTGGAGCGCTTCCACTACATCCAACAACAATACTACCGGGAACACTTACACGTCTCATATACGGAGCTTGATACGCTGCTAAAATTCATCGCTATTGTTGAAAACCATAAATTTCAAACTTTTCTCCTCATAAATTTTTATGGATAAAACATATTAGAAAGGAGATCACGCTTTATATCACTTGTATCTAATTGCAAATGAATAAGAAATCGACTTTCGAAAAAATTAGCTAAAGAAATTTTTTCTGTTATAATCCTACATATAAACATCAGTTACAACCAATATGACAGAAAGAAATGGACAGAAATTTCTAGTAAAAAAAATTAGAAATAATTACATTGAGCTGTTCCAAATGTTGGAACGGTAATTTCATCTTCGTCATCATAAGACAGTGCTTCCAGAGATAAATCTGCCTTACGACGATTACGTCTTGCTGTCCCCGCAGCTTTTGGAGAAGACCGTTGCGGTTGCTGCGCATCAGTTATCGTGGTTACTGAAGCCAATCCACCTGTTAACCTCCGTTCGTCATCATTTGACTGCGACAATGGAAGCATTCCGTTACATGGCTGAGCAAATCCGCGTTCCTAAATTTGAGAAAGATATTAAGGTTCCTAACCATTTAATACTGTTGTACTGGGCAACTTTTCGACCTCAAATCGTACTCTACAATATTCCTTCGCACAACAACTGTAATCGAAAACCCTTTATGCAGTAATGCACTGAATACGTCGCACTCATATTCCTTAATCCAAGCAAAAGGAACAAAAAATAGGCTTCCTCCAAACTTTTCATCATTTGCAGATAACGTACAAAAAACACTAAAAAGCTGAAATGTTAAAACTTGAAGCATTTTTTGAAAGTCACATGTCAAAAATAGACTTATAAATAAGTTGAAAAAACCAAACTGCCCACTTTTAGCATGTTCAGTGACTCGTGTCCATTGGTCAAATGATGTTGTTCAACCGTATTATTTGATCTTTGGTCCCCAATTCGATCATTAAGTCTCTGGTCTTTTTGTTGTCTGCCTGACAAAGTAAGAACATGCATTTCGCCACCCCCACCTGAAACAAAAATTTAAACAGTCCAAAAGTCGGTTTCAAAAACTTATATTCTCGGCTTCTTAAAAAAAATATTATATGTGAAGGACACCATTGCCTTAAAACCAACTCAAAGCGCTCCAAATGTCAAATGTAAAAAATGATGACAAATATGTTTTTTCTTCGAAGACTTTAAAGAGATTCCCACCAGATCGAGCAAAACAATCCGAAACTCGACATTAACGAAAGATTCAGGGCATACCACATGCTAAACCATGAAGATTTTCGCGGCTTGCAGAAGCTAACTGCTGAGCAGAGACTGGAGTTTTACTTGAAGGCAAAGCAGAATTCCCCGTCGCCTGACCGTTATGAGACCCAGTAGCCCCCAGTCCTGAACCGTCCATCACATTGTTGTCAATATTTGAAAGTTGTTGAGCTGAAAAGACTATTTCAAATCTTTTAAGGTAAAATACTAAGTTCTCTGACATCACGAGAAAATGTGCTTCTTGCATTTCCGCACTCTTCACACATATACATTATAACTACTCTGCCCTGACGAGCCAACACTCATTCGGTCTAATATTCTCGCGATATATGCTTTGCTCAGAGCTAGTTTGTTACCGTTCTTAATCAAAACTGAAAGATATCTTCAAAATGGTTTAAATTCAAAAACTGTCTATATAATGAAAAATGTCAGCCACAAACGCGATTACAAATAAAAGACTAAACAAAGATGAGCAAAGAAATAAACAGCAAGCCCTGGCCTACATAAATAATTTCGCTCAATCTGCTGAAATAAAACTAACTTTGTTGGGAGCTTTGGAACTGTCCTGGTTGTTTGGTTACATTCACCGATCTCGCATTAGTAGTGATGTTGTTACCCATCATTTTTCCTGCATGGATGGAGGCATTTAGAGCTTTTAATTGAGGATAAATTATTCGACTTCATGACTTTACTATAACATATCCAAAAGCTCATTCATTTAAGAACAGTTAAATTTAGTATCAAATTAACAACTAGCAAATTATAAATGAAAAATGAAATACGCACTATCATTAGTCCCAGTCTGTTCAGCTGCCGAAGACTGAGTATTTCCTGATGAACGATTTCGTGACCCACGAAAATAATTCGAAATGGTTGTGGAGGAAAGGCTATCTTGATTCGAAAGTGCTCGCATAACTACTGCATCTGAATGAAACAATTTCAAGCCTAACAGAGAAGATGTACAAAAAATTAAACGGTCAGAACGATACCGAAGATTTGTTAAAAAAGACCGGAAGAGGTGAAAACCAAAATTTTTCCAATTAAAGATGTAAAAGGTAAATTAAGCGAATAAAATGAAATGGGCTCTTTTTGAAACATTTAAAAACTGCATTGTGATCAAGTGAATGATTAATGCCGACCAGTTCCGATAGGAAGATGCAAGTCCTTCTTAATATATCTCTTTGGATTTCTGATTCTACCCCAACTTTTAAAAATAACATAAAAACGAGATTTCGGTACCTATTGTAGAATTGATAGGATCTTTATCATATTCAATAGATGTGGCGTTTGAATCAATAGCTGGCACTCGCGACGTTGCTTCACTATCTGAAAAGATTCTTGAAATCATTTAAATGTTATTTAGCTGACTTTGCGATTTATATTTAAATCACTGAGGAAGTAAATCATTTTCAAATTTATGATGAAGAAATCTGCATAAATATTTAGAAATGCGCATATTCGATTTTAATCAAACAACAAGAATAACTGATGTACTCCTATTTATAAAGCTTACAGTTATGAACGTTTGTACTTAAGGGTGGATAAAAAATGGTGACTGATGACTATTTAGTGGCTCCAATCACTCTCCATTTCAGTCAGCCTCAGTTCATCTCATAGCTAAATGGAGCACTGCAGAATGACACTTAGTCATACTAATAATGGCTATAAACACAAAATTAATAAACAATAAATAAATAGACCTGATCGCGATGATCGTAAATCATCAATTCGTCCACAGGATGGATGCAACTGTAATTGTGGTGGAGCACTAAGTGGTGTTCGAATAGATTGCTGTTGCTGTTGCGATAACGATGATGCTGCATACTGCTGGTGTGTCGCAATATGTCTCGATTGCTGCTGCTGTCGGGTAGTAAAGGTGTTGCCATCTTTTTGTGGTGATGATCGAGGAGTATAAGGGCTTGGAGAACAATTTGGTTGTGGTGGTGGACTCATAAATAAATTGGTTGTCCCTTGTTGTGGCTGCTGTTGCTGCTGTGGAGATGAATAACCCTGAGAAAGTGACTGTTGCTGTTGCTGAGAGAGATTAAGCGTACCCGGAAAGCCACATTGCCGCATTTGTGTTTCATTACACATTTGTCGCATATAATCAACATTTTGTTGCTGCATCGGCGATTGAATGTCGTAACGATTTTGAGGAGGTAATATACGACCATAGTACTGCTGTTGTTGGTGCTGCTGATGTTGTATATGTTGCTGAGTATTTGCTGGCCGCTGTTGCATTTGCTGTTGATGGGAAGCCATCAACGTGGCCCCAAACTCGCTCGACTCAGTCATTGGTTCAATGGAATCCAAATCATTGTAGTCACCACCTAAAAATGAAATGTCCCATAAGTAGCTGCAATGTCAATAGATTTTCGATATCCTTTTCATGAAATCCATATCTCCAGGAACTGAATTTAATGGAACTGAATTTCTGAAAATTGAAATATTTTCAAAGCAAAAAGTTAAAAAAGTTGATAATTATTAATAACTTACAGTCATCAATATTAGCACCCAATTCATCATCCATTTCGAAATCGCCTCCACCTTGTAATACTGGTAAACAACTCTTCGGTTGTATGTCTAGACAATGTTCCGCAGAGAATGGAGGTGGTTGCTGTTGTTGCGGTTCTTGCATTTGCATTGGCATTGCTTGCTGTTGTTGAGATCGTGCAGGAATACCACCTACTTGCTGCTGAGATGGTGAAGGCTGCGGATAAGTTAAACCAGATGGAGGTGTTTGCTGATTCGATGGCTGCTGATAGACCATATTTGGCTGCATAAGCCATAATTAATCTTGATTGAACATCTGACTTCATTAAAGCTTACCGAATAAACTTGCTAAACAAATAAATTATTGAGTTCAAAAAAACATTAAGCTTACTTGTTGTTGCTGATAAAGCGGCGACATTGTGCTGCTGGATTGTGATGCTGGGGAATAATCAATGGAGGCATTCCGGCTAGTCATAGGAGATGTATGGACACTGCCAGATGAACCAGCACTCATTTCGGATACTGTAAAGGAACCATTATTTTAAAACAGGAGTAATCATCATTTCATTTAGATCCGTTTTGTTCTTGAATACATTGATTTTAATTTTGCGTGATCTATTCCTATTAAAAAAACTGTTTGTCTTCTTGTGGTGTAATGCCGCTTATTTCCCATATTTACCACAACAACGTTTCTATACTGTATTCGAATATCGAGAATATGGCCGAACAAAATCCGGACATTTCATATATTTGCCATACATTATGTCCCCAACAAAATAAACTTTTATTTTCTAACAAACAAACCGTTATCTGCTTGAGGATACATCATTCGTGGGTGATGCGGCTGATTATTTTGCCAGTGATGCTGTATCTGACCGCTATATATCATCTGTGGCCGTTGTTGTGGCATAATCTGGAATCCAAAAGAATGTGATCGAAATTGTTTTTAAAAGTTAATATATCCTCATTTTATTCATATAACAAGTAATAAAGAACCAATAATTTTGAAGCAGCAGAAACTAAAAGGCCTAAAACGCACTTGTTGCTGATGCTGTGGGACCCAAACGTTTTGCTGTTGATAAAAAGAAGGGTTCGAAGCTGGATTCTGAAAGTTTTCATGAAAGTATTCATGAAAAAAAAAAAAAAAAAAAACAAATTACTTCTCAAGTGCATCTTTATTGAAAAATTTGAAAGGGCGATCATCAAACAAGAGACTGAAAAATTAATCACAAATAACTATAGCGCGATATTCATGGCCCAAATATCCTCTAGATCTTTTAGATACAATTCCAATTTTAAATTTACAAAAAAACTTTTTTTTTAATGAACAACCTGCATCATTGGCCCAGTCTGTGCAGAAACAGCGGGAGGAGAGTGAAGTGTTTGTGGAGGATATCCCTGAGGATGTTGCGCATAAGTTATTCCGATATTCGGCTGACCACTATGCATTACCTGAAAGCCAAGATTTATCACCATACATCCAGTTAAGTCCCTTTGTAAATGCACGAAAACTTACAGATTATTTTAGTAAAACTTAATCAAGCTATTACACTTGTCATTCTACAAAGCACCTTCTGATATTATTTTACATCACGCTATAAATCTCCATATGTAGACTCCATTTACGAGACGTTCACAATTTAAAAAATAGTCGTTCCGTTAAAACATCAACACTTCAGTTATGATTATAGTAATTTCAAGAAATACAAAATAATGCGATTAAAATGCTAACAGATGAAGACAAAATTAAACGTTAGTACAACCTGTGACATGACATTAGGCCTATCCACCGTATGAGCATTTGCAGAAGGCACTCGGCTATTCATCTGCTGCTCCATCATGAACTGCTGTTGCGCAGCGGCAGCAGCCGCGGCTTGCTGCGCCATTTCAGCTTCTTTCAATTGCTTTTTAGTTGGTCGCTTCCTTTTTTTGGGAGGAGGAGCGGTAACAGACATTTGACTTCCTGGAGCGCCAACATCCTTAAAGACAATTACTTAACGTTTCTGCGAAAATTTCAATATTCGAAATGTGAAATGCTTAAATGAGATAAGTATCATAAGAAGCATTAAAGATATAGCTAAAAGCGTCATCATTTATAGTTTATCCAGGACTTTCTATATCATATATAAAAATAGATAAAAAACGACCTAGCAGAACAGATGAATGTTATTTTCTCTTTTTTCGGAAATATTGAAAATACGAATTGAAAATAAGCTAAGGAAATATTATTTACATATATACTCATTTTTAAAATGACTAAAATAGTAATAATTAATGCGAAATGCGATACAATTGTGCAGAATCAGAAAATGAATTGCGAAATGTCTGACAAAAAACTGGGAACAAAGAGAAAACACATTTTTGCTCTCTCTTAAAATAATAATTTTCTACCTGCTCTAAAGAAACTGTTTGGTGGAAATGAACTGGCATTGGCTGTCCAGAAAGTCTTGGTTGCTGCTGCACATGGATGTAATGAGGAGGCATCATTTGTCCCTGCTGATGTGCATATACAGCAGGTTGCTGTTGCGGTATTTGTCCGCGGACTGCGAAACCCTTGAAGATAATATAATGAAAACATTTCTCTTGCTTGAAAAATACTTAAGTAAGAAGAAAGAAGACACATTTAGTCAGAAATATCATTCATTAAAATAATCATTCATAATCGTTCATGTAAAACTGAATCATTAGACACGTTATTATTACCGAAGTTAAATAACACCATTTGAAACTTACAGCAAGCATTGGACGTCTCTGGTTGTATTGAGGATAATATGTCTGAGGTAATTGCTGAGCCGGTGCGCTTTGCTGTTGTGGCGCAACTATTTGCTGATGCCTTTCCATATTGACCTAGAATATGAAGCAGTTCCTCTAACGTGATTTTCCTATAATTTTCCTAAGTGCCTTTTATATTTCTCTGAAATTAAGATGTGTTCGATTTGAAAGCTGATAATAATAATGCTACAGGCATAAACCAAAACAAGTATTCAGGGCAAGTCTTGCACACACTGGTGCCATGGACTTTTATACGAGGATTATATGCGCTGCATTTCACTCACTATCATTATCAAAGAAAACAGTTTTCAGGAAAAATTTTCAGGAAAATTAAAGACAAAAATTAAACCATGCCTCTTGAGGCGTTGGTCGCATTTGCTGCTGTTCAGAACGTGCATGCGTGGAGGTAGTTAAATGAGAAGCTTCCATTGGGGTTGTTGAAGGACGTATTCGACCAGGCTGCACTGCTGTATTCATTGCGTTTTGCCCCATGTATGGATATGACGAATAACCTGTATATGTCAAGAATAATTAAAGAAAATTTTAATGTTCTTCTTTCCATTTCCACTTAATGCCTGAAATGTGAATTGGTGATTTAAAGTATCCAAAATTTGCCTACATGTTGAAGTAAAGATAATTTTATAGGAAAAAAGGTATTATACCAGTAGTTCCCTGAGTTTGTAGAGAAGGCGCTGACATGTGCTGCATTACCGGAGTAACAGAAGGACGCGATATATGTGTATGTTGCAAATTATGCATGTTAGCGCTAGCAACTGGTGATGAACTTCTGAAGATTTAAAAATATTAATAAGCAACAGAGAGTATTACGATGTCATACCCGTAGTATCTTGCTTTATATAGTAGTGAGACTTTTTCACAGAAAAACAATAAATTTAAAAGTTACTGCCATATTTGTCAATCACACCGACCCTCAATTACACGCAATAAAAAATCAAAGACAAACATTGATACTTGCTATTTGTACTTGGCAGAGAAAGTCAAAATTTACTGAACGATTATAACATGCCATTCATTATAAGGGAAATGGTGACGTAACGTTTACTGAATAATCAGAGTAAAATTATGACGATGAATGTAGGAAAGAATATTATTAGGCTGCATTATGATTAGCAATGTGAACGAACTTTCTCCTATAATTACCTTAATAAATTGACCAGTAATGGGCTATTAGTATTAGATGCAGTCTGAGGTTGTTGCTGCTTTACAGAAGCCACTGCAATAGTTGCACTGGGTTTTCCAGTAGCAGATCCCGTGTAACCGTGCATCCCGATCGCTGTCTGATATATATCATTATTAATCACGCCAGCTTTTCGTTTACCTGGTGCATGACCAGATGAAGTTGATGGTGCCAATTCATGTCGGCTATTTTCACTATAAAGCAGTACATATAACGGTTGCGCATATCTTCCCAGAAGTGTAACATGAAAAACTTCTATTAGAAAGAGATTTCGAAATCTTCTGTGTATGCAACACATGCATCAAAATAATTTTTTTGCTGATTTTCTCGAAAAATTAAAAATTCTACCAAGCTTTAACCGAATAGCACACCTTTCGTAAGTATCATAAACATGTGCTCGATCAGCAGCATTAGAACCGACTGGCACACCAGCCAATGAATTCATTTCAGAACCTGTGCTGGAATATGGAATTGAAAGTAAGCTTAGCGTTGCATCACTCACAGTCACTGGTAACAGATCTGATTCACCGACTTTCACTGAAGTTATGCCTGAAAATATGAGGTTGAATTACATATTATGCTTAACATAATGTTTTTTCTTCGAAATTCGAAAAAAAAAACAGAATATTTCCGAATTAAAAAAAGAAAATAAACTAAAAATGAAAAAAGAATATGGAGATACTACTACCATCCACCTCGATCTCTTAAAATGATGTTGAAACTACAAAAAATTTTTTGCGACAAGCATGACCACTAAGCTTTAAAGATCGAAAAAGATCAAATCAAATGAACTGAATCCTTAATTTCCTAACGGATCTTGGCTACTTTTCTGTATTTTAATCTATGTTCTAAAATGTGCAATTGAGAGCCAATTCGAAATAGTTTACAATATTAAAATCATACTTAAATGTTTCAATGTAGTTGGTTGTTTCAATGCTATCCGCAATAATTTATGAGAAATATTAGACGGTAGCAAAAATCTGCACCGACGACGGATAATTCGAGACAACTGACAATCGTGTAATGTTGTTTTTTCGTCAAAAATATTAGTTTCAGCTGTACTGGTAGACGGATAAGTTTCGTCTGTCAGCCTTCCTGAACTGGACGACAAAAGGATATCGTCCGTTGGCACACTCGATGAAGGTTCATAACTGCAGCTATTGCTCTTCTGTTCTTCCACTGAAACAATAATACCCTTAACGAGTAATTGCGATAAATGTACTAATTGTAACTGAAACCTTCATCTTCTGATAAGCTCATAAGATCATCTTCAACATATCAATATGTTCCAGTAAATGTAATCGATTTTAATTTCTTGTGAAGCTTTACAACTTTTTTTCCATAACAAAAATATTTCATACTACAGCTCGCTTCGTCTTACCAATGAATTAGTGAATAATACACTTATGAGCTATTTAATATATCGCATTTGGAGCATCCCAAAACACATCAAAGCTCACCTTTGTTTAATGATACTGTAGGGTAAGCAGTCAATATACGACCGTCAACTGCTGATGAATTGGAAAGGCCTGTAGCGCCAGTGGCACAATCAGGTTGTGACGATGAGGAGGGCGATGAACAATTAGGAAAATTTGTTGGGGTTGTTGCCGTTGAAATGGACGCTGCCGGAGTTGTCCTATCAGTTCCAGAAAGATTAAGTGTTTCTGCTGTTGCTTGTTGGTTGGTACCAAGCGACCGCTGTTCAGATTGCGGTTCTACACAAATACCGGCACACGACCACTGTTCGTTCATGCGGCATTCATAAGACGCTGTAAACAAATTTTCGAAAAACTATAATTTTTCCGTTGAGGAATTATAATAAAGTTTGTAAAAAGTTGATAGAAAAAAATGTTGCGATAAAACTATTTGAAATTCACTATCTAGAATATAGAAGATGGACTTCGTGTAACTGAAAGCAATTCGCAAGATAGAAGATACGAAACTGATTATATATATCACATCCCTGATTTTGACAAAACATAAGACGTTACGTCTGGAAAGAAACCAGAGATGGAAATACTGAAAACACTAACAACAAAAATAAACGGTGAAACTGGGATAAACTATTATCTTTACTTTTAAGCAAACTCACATTTTGCGCGAAAAGCTTTTCACCGCCGAATTTTGGCCGCGTTCATTAGATTATCCGAAACCTGAAAAATTGGAACATTAGGTAAACTGCTGCCTTTTTCACATGACTAACATCTCGTTATACGCATATGAAAAAGTGACTCAAAACAAGGATAATTGCATTACAATCAATACTCACTGTACTCCATGTTCTAACAATTTTTTCTTGAAAACCATCTACTTTAAACAAATTTTATCGTTTGATGTCCATAATGATGTCCATCACATTCTCTTTCCTCACTTAAACTTATATCCTTGTTAGTATACTCGTGCGCTTTCTAGCCGTAAAGCTGGAAATGCCTTAAAACACATTTCCTTGCTAGTAGCACAAATGCATAACGAGAATGTTGAAAAACATTTACTACTACAGTCTCGTTACTGGTTAAGAGAGGACTTACTCAAACACACAGACAAAGTTTTCACCATCAACCACACTTCTCACAATCATATCCTCGCATGAAACAGGAAGTTCATATGAATGACATTGATTAACCAATTTCTCCTAACATGAACCCCAAAATTTATCCCAATAATGAAAAACGAAAACACGAGGTAACAATGTCATCTACTTGGTATATTGACGTAACTCAGTATAAAATAAATACTAATCGAAAATTTACAAGAACTAATACCTTCTGCAATAATGAACTGTAGAAGATTACAAATAGCGCTTAGTACATTGTGTAACATTCACCATGTTCTATTTCTCGGATCATCGCACCTACTTGTTCAGTTCATTCATTCATATTACTTTCAAATTTTTTAACAAGGAAACTTGGAAGCATCCTTATTTGGATCTCTCATTCCCCTCAGTTTACCAATTTACTGCTAATCAACAATGGCGCTTGCAAAAAATTTAATCGAAGCGTGGTATCATTAATAGCTTTCCAACTAACTGATGCACTCATATCGGAAGAAATCCAATTGCTCTATACTTTCAGGTACGACTTCTATTAGCAATAAAGGAACATCTTCCTTTCAGAAAACAAGAGCAATTATCATCTAACTAGGCATAGTTACGATGTGCCTCATTCATATCTATATTACAACAGCATAGAACAGGGATTAAAGGGCACGGATACAAAAGTTCCCTTGAATGTATATACTAGGGGATTAGCTCCTACTTCCGCTTATTTTCTTAGTCGAATCACACTAAGTTATATGTCATTCAGGGTGTACAAGCGTGAAGATGTACAAGCACCTTTAATTGTAAGGGAACTAACATGGAAACTGACCGGAATTGTGCATTTGAGCTTGAAAATAAGAGAAAAAGAGAAAGAGAATGAAATGAATATCCATACGAGGCACGTCATAACAATACACAGCAGACAATTTACCATCATTCCCATCAGATCGATATTTATTAACCAGAGGTGAAGTAAGCATGAACAACAACTAATAACGTGGAGGAAGAGAAGACAAATGACCTTTGCAGCATTCAATAATTGAAGCAAGTGAATATAACAATGGAAACTTGGAGTTTAAATTGTCAAATGATTTATGCAATTTAAGTGTTCACGCAACGTGATGTTTTCACGGCCTAATGACCTGAAGTGTACTACCGTGGGAAAGATGAAATAATCACTGCTACAGTTTAGCAAATAATGTCATGTATCATAAAGAACGTCTTTTAATACATCATTACATGCGTGCTATTCACGTTATGTCATTGACACAGCATAAAAGATTGCTAAAATAAATTCCAGCATATAAGTGACCGTCATACTGTGAATATGACAGAGTTGAGCTTTTGACCACAATGTCACTGTACCATCACATAATGGTACATCAACCGAAACTAATGCGCTGCAGCCCTAGTACTAGCCGAAAGAGTAGAACACATCTACACACTTAGCAGCACACAGTAAGGAGTGGTCAGCTCGAGTTGGCACTGTTCCAAGAGCAGCGAACAAGTGATATAATGATAAAGATGTTGTTTGGGTAGCCAACAATGTTATATCAGCAAAATATTCACTAAGAGAAGAAAGCATGCGCTATGTGACGCAACGTGCGTGCTACGCTACTCTTTATAAGTACACTCAACGCGACAGTGTACCTGTAGAAGAGAAGGATCCGCTGAGCAGCCGCATCACTAGCGACAGCAACGAAGCAGCACCGTTAACTCTTCAATTCCTCTTTGTCTCTGCCTGCCCCTCCTACAGTGCTTGCGAACGCCTCCGCTACCAACCGCTCGCATTCGCAAGCGATCCACGTCCGCTGCACTAATGCGAGCGATACTGCCGCGCTGCACGATGATTACTCCATCGGCTTTGTCATAAGCAAAGGTATACGGTAGATGGGCGCCTTCTTGAAGCACTGCCGACCTTGCACACATTGATTAAAGGAGATATCCAGGGATCCAGAGGCAAACCCGTTCATAGATCAACGGGCAAGGTGCACTTGTCGATCGTGTGGAATCTGCCATACTGGGAAATAGAGATAAACAGAAGATTCTACCAGGCAAAGCATTAAACGGTCACAGCGTTATGCGTTCAGCTCAATTGATCCTCTAGACATTCCCGCTATCATCGTTGCAGAAAATACGCTTCCACTTGGCACACGCTCCTACTTTCATAAAAATGTTTACATCGTGTTCCGCATAAATTTGTGGTAAATTATAGTGCCAATGAAAGACCGGAAAGTGGGTAATAAACGCAACGCACAATCATCCCAACTTGACTCACCAATTCTTACCTATGTGAATTTTCGAGGCATTCTCCTTTCTTCTAACCTTCTCAATGGATACAGCCATGACACCAATTAACCACGTCCCTGTTACTCGTCCATTTATTAAATGAGTCATTTGGGTAATTTGAGTGCAAATGTGCATGATGTACAAATTTTATAATTTGGACCTTCAAACATTACAAGAATAACATAACAATAATAAAAGTGAAATGTCTAATCGAACAATCCGAATCCCATGTCTTCGTCAGATTCTTCTTTTGGTTCCTCCTTCTCTTCTGAAAACACATTTCTTTATTCTTCCTGATGAAATAAAACAATAATTTATATAATCTAAGAAAGAATCAAATGCTTCACCTTTTTTAGATTCTGCCACACCAATGGGATCTGCTGAAACGACTGGAGCTACTACGGATGCTGCACCTTCTGAGGGTACTGATGAAATTTTTGCCAAACCAGCTGTAATTACCTGCAAATTTTAAAGCAAAATAGCCTTCCATTGAAATAGATGATGTCACTTTGAGTAGTTATGTAATTTTCAGGTTACAAAGCACTTATTTAAATACCCACGTTATTAGAACAAATTGGTCTAATTCGAAATGCCGAAACTTACGAAAACATATTGGATTATGAAAACATTTTTTCTAGATACTTCGCTTTCCGGAGAACTACAGGGATATTCTACAGAACGAAAAAAAGACATAACAGACCAAAAGTGAAATTATTCTACTCCAACGATTAATCAAAACATTACAGGATGGAACTTTATAAGGTGAGAAAGTATTACGTAGATGGCCATCTGTTGCGAATAAGGACATCTACATGCTTCATATCATTCGAATTAAAACTTATTACGGTAAAAATAGATAAAGCAGACTATCAAAAGATGAGTTTTCAAAATGCCTAATTTTCAACACAATGAAAAGGATGCCTCATCAATGGATTTTCCGGACAAGGCTGACACCACTTTATTCGCATCTTCCATATCAACATCAAGTCCAACTGATCCTGTAAAACAAGCAGAACATGCTATCTAATTTGCAATTAGTAGACAATTTGCACAATATTCATTACTGTGCCATATATACTAGGTAGATCTGACAATCTTTGTATACAAAGCGAATACACATATGCAAATATATATATATATGTGTCCGCTAAATAATTTTTTCCTAAATGTATATGATGTACATGGTGAGCATTGAACATATAATTTATAATATATAAATTATATGTATTACATTCATATATTAAGAAAAAAAGTTGGAGATTTTAAAATAATCCAAGTTTAACGCCATCAAGAATATACTAAAACGTTTAGACTGGGAAAACCAATATTTGTAAGGGCAGAAAAACAACAGAGAGTAAGAATTTAAACTCAAAGCGAAATTCATTCTTCCTGCATACAAAATTTGTTGCACTTAAAGCGATCGGAATCATTCCGAAAGATTTGTAGAAAAGAAATCAAAAGCAAGGATGTACTGCTTACCAAGCACGTTCTCAATATCTTTTGCTGTTGGTGATTTATTTCCACCCATTGTAGACAATAAATAAGCAGCCAAATACTTCATTATAGTGCCTCAAATATACAAAAATAAGCGATGAGAAATAAACATGAGAGGTTTGATCTTCCGTTCATCTTACCACCCATCTCTCGCTACCCTTTGAGAAATCGCAGAGGACAAAGTCGGAAAAAACCTCATTCTTAACGTTGACATATAAAGGTAGTGCAACTTAACAATTAAAATAAGTCTAAGAAAATTGAAGGACAAACTCATAGTTTCATTCTCATACAAACCTACCCTTGCCCCCATACAGAAAAAACCAACATGCTCGACCTCTCATGTGCCTTCTCTCTTGGCAATTTATCAAATTTTTAAGACAGCTCTAAAGACGCCGATCTGTTGCAGCATAACATCTAGTATTAAATTATGACGCAACGAAATTGTTGTGAGTAGCGCGGTGTTGCGGGGGTGAAGAGAAAGGGAAGAAATAGCGAAGAGACAAAACCATACAAACCCAGGTAGGTGCCCCTGCACATATACATATTGCATCCGGAAGATTTGGGCGATGAAACGTGTTGTTCCTAAGTAACTAAAGAAGATAAATAGTAATTTTCAATGAGAAATATTGGGATGATCACAAAAGCATGCATACATAAAATTGAAGTGTAATGTGATAGCTCGAGTCTAGCGATGATGTCATTATTCATGTGATGATGTCACTTCCAAGCAAACAGCACGCTGAGCAAGCCTGCGATGGATTTTTTGAAAGCGTATTGTGCGTCGTAGTTCATTATGATGTAATCATTCATATTTGAAGATGTGTCATATATGAAACTTTATACGGCGGCATCATCTCGGTCCTTATTTATGAAGTTAGTTATGCTTTTTTACTTCATCCCGTCAAATAGCTAATTTCGCTACATAATTGATGCAGCAATGATAATGAATCTTTGTCATGATGTCCATTCATATAACTCTATTTAAAGTTTATTCGTGATTATAATTACAAAGATCATATTCATTACAACAGCAGAAGTTAACAGGTATACCTTGGAAAGTCACACTTCTGCATGTGTTCGCTGATAACTGAAAATATTAAATTGTGGTATTGTTTTCTTGAAGTCTCGAGAGATGGGAGACTTTGAGAAATTTTGCACATTATATCTGCTCGAACTTTTTTGTGTATAACGAAATACTTACTGGTTTTTGATTTTGGATGTAATATATGTATTCCCATTAAACAAAAACATTTACCATGCATCTATAGGTTGAGCAACCAGCCTTTATGGTCTTGAAAACCAGTGCAGCTTCTGCGGTCATGTTATAGCAGTAATCTCTTTCATTCTCGCATTCTTCCGTTTCTGTGCCAAATGATTGACCTCGAAAAAGCCGAAATCCCTGAATTTAGGAAGTTCAACTAGTAATATAAATAATGGATTAGGCAATTTATGATTTCAATTTGAACTTGTTGTTGCGATAATCATAGTCAAGAGATTTCTACCTCATTGAAGCGTTTCTATTGCGCTTTAAAGATAAAATGTCACTGCTTTGTGACGAAAAACAGTCGAACGAACAGATGCATTATATTTTTGCTAAGTGTTATTAATTTATGATTAATTTGCTGATGTTCTTCAAAATGACTTACTTTATAACATGTAAGAGAATACATAACGGGAACGGAAATCGTAGCCACCAATAGCAATTGTAATGTTTTATTCATTTAAAATGTACAGTTGCTGAAACTAAGATTTTAAAATGTAATTATAAATAGCATTATTTATAAGGAAGATACATCTCCTAAAGCTTTCGGTCTTTAATTAATCGCGAGAAAAAAATATGAATTCGATAAAACATTTTTAAAAAAAAGGAGAAAAATTAGCCATTTGGTATAGCAGCATTTGGCATTTGGTATAGCATAAAACTTCCCAGCGGGGGTTCACTGTTTTTATCGTAAATGATTAAATACAGCACGCTACATCGACGACGACGCTGTCAAGTTGCAATAAGTTGCCCTAAATAAGGTTACTGCTCAAATCGATTCCTATTATGGTTGAACTTTGCCATTCAATATTGGTAGAAGGGAGCATATAATTCCTATTTCAAAAATTTTTATTTTTTCCCAATTATTGCTATGCAAATAAAACTTTTCGTTTTAATGAATAATTAAGAATTTTCATGCTAATAAGGAAATATTTATTTAGTGGATGGAATAAATGAAAAGTGAGAAGAAATTAATTAGTTTATTATTACACACAAATGTATTAATTCATTGAACAATTTAATATTGAGTGGATGAAAATATAAATAAAAATTAATAAATTCATAAAAATTTTTAGATGGTCAATAATAAATGAGTTACTGAATCCTTTGAAACATTATCTAATCATTGTTGGTCATTGAATCAACTCGACAATTTCAATGTTTATGAAAAGTAACGTCAACAGTCGATCGATAATTAAGGAACAACTGATGAATGATAGAAGTTAAACAATAAGGTGAGAGGAGAGAGAAAAAACTTTCTTGCAATCTTAGGAAATGCAATGATGGCTGCAATTAGCGAGAGGGACTGACTGGAACTTCGGTTAACCTGATCTTTGTTGGAGTAAGACGAGTAGAGTGATAGCACCACATGAAGGAAGTATGAATGATATCTTAACAGGTATATCCTAGGCTTAATGATCTGCCAAATAGTTCAATAATTTTACAATAATTAGCATTGTATTAGTGCAAAAAGATGAATTATTTTGAATATTGTGAATGAAAACTTGAAATCTAAGTCTGTTATTAACTTTAATTTTCGATTAATTATTTCAATTAAAATCGCCGCTTTGAAATGACTAAAAAAGAAAGCTAATCAAATTAGATCAAAAGTTCGAGAGATCAATGTTTTTCTAAAACTATCATTGCCCAAAAGTGATGGAAAGTTTGGGTAAGGGATAGCATAACATCTTGAAGCTTCTCGATAATATCTGAAAATAATCTTCCCACATATTTCTTTCTTTCCAATAAAAGAAGGAATTAATTCTATAATCGGCGAGTAAAAGAAAGGCGCAATTGGAGGGAATAAGTGTATCTGTAGTTCATCTAATCTCTATAGTAGAAGGAAATTTCATGCAATACATATCTCCCTTTTGTCTTACTTTTTTTCCTTTCATTTATTTTTTTAGATGATAGAAGGAATTGAATGTAATTTTAGTTGGTTGAAATTACTTTTGAAATTTTTGTATTATTTAAAAAAAACTTGCTGTATTTTTAGTTTGGCAAATGTCAACCAAAGAAAGACTGAAATGTGCCAGAACGGTGGGAGAAGTTTTATTCATTTTAAATATGCCTCAATATTTACCACTTTTTGAGAAAGCTAATATTCTTCAAGCATCATCTTTAAGGTTATTAAGAGAAGCTGATCTGAAGGTATGTTCAGTAGTTAACATATCAAACTGATATTCTTATTTTTGATATTAGAAATATGTACCATTTGAAAATGCTTTTGAGATCATTTTGATTACTCTTTTTCAATTTGCAAGTTAAATTTAATAAACTAATGATCGAGTTATTCATTTAAATTTTTATCATCTTGCCTGCTTATATATACAGTCTTTAAGTGTATTGGTATCGATAATTCTGGACGACAAAAACTTCTCAGGGCGATCCGATATTTATCAGAAAATGTATCGGTAAGATGGTTGCGAGAATGTATGGATGGGTTTAAGTGTAATTGATTAATATAATTAGTATAAAGTAGATATCATTTCATGCTCTTTTATATTTTCATCGAATTTTCCTGAATTTCAAAAATTTTTATATGATCTTTATTGTTTTTCTCTCTTATTTGTCCAATTATTAAGATGATCGTTAGTGAAAGGATCCGACAAGGAATACATTGTGCGGTAAATGTGGAATCGAGACATCCCCAAATTAACGAGAAGTTCTGTTTGCAAAAGGTTATTGCGATTCACTGGTTTGTTAGATATGGAAATTATAGGAAACCAATCAACAATCAATAGTATTTAATTGACAACTGGTAGAAGTAATAATTAATTGAAGCAGTAGCGTTATGCAGGTGTACGGTTTACCGTGATCTTGATAATGAATTGGGGCAGTTGTGTACCAATCAATACTTGAAAAGATTCGTAATAGAATTGGGATCCATAATAGAAGTGGCTAATGATCTGCATAATATTTAATTATAGTTATCAATCAACAACTGTAAGTACAATTATAATTTTAGGCAGAGGATGAACTATTGCGGTGTAAAATGGAATTAAATTTAAAACGAAATGAATTAGCACGAATACAGAAGCAGGCTAAACTTATTCATGAGATATTTGAAATGACAACTGATATAAGAGAGTATGCTCAAAAAGTTCGAAAAAATTGCAACGGATGTGGCACTTTATCCATACAGCTATTAGCTATTGACCTGGAAACTTCACTAAATAGCACCTTTCTGCCAAATGCTAATACAAATCCATCAAACGTATGCTTGCATGTCGTTTATTAAAGCGTTTTAATAATTAAATTCTCACTGATAATTTGTTGAAATATTCTATAAAATAAGATCATATGCATATTTTCAGCAAAATGTACCTTCCTTAGCAGTTATACGAAACGAAAATTCAAAGTATCCTAATATTCAGCAGTATTTACCTGAATTACCACTACAACCGCTGAAAAAGCACAACACTCGTCATTATCACTCAAATGAAATAGATCCCGGTCCGTGGTATGCGAAGATTTTAAAATCTACAACTATTCAGCGCTACAAACAGGTGTCAAATTTTCTTATAAAATTTTATAGCTTAAATTTTATCAAAGAAAAAAAAACTGTAATCACAAATACTGTATGCCATACCTGTGATAAATTATTGCAAATTTTTGATATTTTTGAATATCAATGGTTTGATATTTTACAATAATTTTAATTCCTTTTCTCTTATCGTAAAATTCCATCATGAGGAATAAGAATTTTACATTGGCGAAAATTCCTAACTGTTTTCTCTTAGTTTAATTTATGAGTTTTGCAGCCTCCTGCTGTAATTTATTATCATCAACCAGTTGATGAAGAAGATGAGAGATATCGCGAAACAACAACAATATCACTATCAACTCAAGCAACATCACGACATGAACATCCAAGTTTTGTGGATGGGCTTTTCTCGAAATTTGGAAGAAACAAAACATCGACACCTTCCAAACAGCCATCAACAGTTAAACGATTTTCAAATAACGCACGACATCAGTCATTTGTTCACTATTCACGCCAAAAGTACTTTTATTACATTTATTTTCCGATCAATTGTTTTGTTTTACTTTATTGATTTCAATTCATCCATTGGAAAGGCTTAATAATCGGTAAAATTGTGCAATGATGAATTTATATTTTTGCGCTTCTTTTGATAAAACATAGTTGTGCTATTGTTCATCTCATTAGCACCACTATTTCACTAAAATACTAATAAATTAACTCGAGTTGACCTAAAACAAATTGATTTAAACAGAAAGATAAATTTCATTTAAGTCTCGAACATAATCCATTATGTTCGTCGGATTGTCAATTACTTCTTGACACACTTGTCATTTCGACGGATAGGAAAAGCTCTTTGCAATCAATCAATTCGAAATGCCCAAATTATCCACTCTCACCGCAATCTTATTAGTTTAAATTTCAGGGTTAAAAATGTATTTAGGAAAGAATCATGGCGCTGAATTTATTCACTACATTATGATTTTAAAAAATTCCAGCATATTTTTGCTATATCTATGAATGTGATGTTTACTTGTTATTTATACTTGATAAAACATTATTTGATCTTTGAAAATTTATAGCAGAAAATATAAAACTGATAATACGTAGTTTTAAAAAGATTTCTCTCCTTTCTATATCACGACACATCCATCTTACACCCACTTGACAATAACAATAGCAATAGCAATAACAAATTAACAACAATAAAGGACAGAGCTATATAAAGTTTACAATTAAAGAAATGACATATTATGGTTAAATTATAAATAACAATCTGAGATAAGCAATAATACGAGAGAGAGAGAGAGGATATTGATTTTTGAGTTTGAATTAGTCAAAGTATGAAATCATTCTGTACAACTTTATGAAAAACAATTCCAAAAAGGAAATTTTGTAAGAAAAAAGATCAGTTGCTAAAAAATAGATGAAATAATAAGCAAAAGAAATGGTAAAATACTTGGTAAAGATAATTACAGTAGCCGATATGAGTCCGAAGAAGAAATATTTATTGAATTGAAAGAAAAAACCGCTCGATTTAACTATGTCGCGGAGATAGCAGGAGACGCCATCTCCGTTGTGTAAGAGTTTTCATGGAACAAATTCAGGAAATTCGTCAACTGAAATAAAGGACTGATTTGTATTTGGTTAACACATATGTCCTTTTAGTCTTGTTCAATGAACTTCCATGTTCAAGAAATCCCTGCTTATCGTTGTGGATATTAAGCACATATAGTGTACCAAATATGGTATTAGTACTCTTAATTGACCGAATAATCTATTTTTTGAACTTGAACAAATCATTTCACATTCTTTATTGCTATAAACTCTTCAGATGTAACATTTTGAAAGTTAGAAAATATAAAATGAAATAAATGATTTCGCTCAAAAATTTTAATAGCGAATTCTTCAATGATAAACTACTGCTTATTTTCATATTTTTACCTGTAAATGATCTTTATAGAGTGAATATTAGTGCTTATAAAGCTGGTAAAAGCGGAAACTGCCAATGATCTTTAATCCACTTGTATATCTGAAAAATGATTATAAGCTTAATCCGAAAATGGTGCATAAATTCATGGGATAAAATATATCGTGTTATGTTCACTTAAATGTAAAGTTATTACAGTACAGTATTCGAAATTATCTATTGGAAGAATTCACAAGCACAGAGATCAATTTCATATTTTGCATCAGAAAATTCACTTTTTCCCACGATAGAATAAAAATCCAAGAAATTATCTGAATGAGGATGACAATCTAATATTCTATTATTTACGTTACAGTAACGCAGTAGTCGTTAAAACAAAACGTAATAAACGGATTTATTAATCGATATTCCGAACCGAAATAAGATAGCACTCATGAAGGGATATTCCATATACCGTTGAGATTTGCAATGCAATACTATAGAAACTGCAATTATATATCTGTTCTATCAAAATAATTCTTTTTCACAATTTACCACACAGATGCTATGCTATGAATATTACATTGCAACGATCCGGGTGGTTGCATTCTTCAAAAAAATGTCATGTATTGAGAGAGCAATTAAACATCCAGAATATTGAGGAAAAATCGTGAAATGCTTAAAATTAAAGCTTAACCATATAAATGCAGCACTGGAATCATCTCACTTGCAACATTTAGTTGCCCAACCGATGTCATATCGGTACAATTTAAGAAATAATTATGATAAATATTTGTTTCACGTTGTTTGCCAAGCAAAGATAATCTATTCCATTTTCACTAGCAATATAAAGCTGACTACCATATTTCAAGTTTCTACAACAAAAAAATCATATTGATTCCAATGAGTCTATGAATTTTGGCTGGCCAGTAAAAAAAATAGCTGATAAATTACAAGTAGTTAATGGGAAATTAATTAATTTATTTATTTATTTTCAAAAGAAGGGCAATTAAAAAAATCATAATTATCATTACTGTTTGTAAAAGATATTCCACGTCTGTTTCTCCTCAATCTTCAACTGTATCAAAACAGATGTTTGTTTGTTAAATTCGTAATGATTTTATTGTGATGATTAGACTCATTTTCAATCCTGTTTCCTGTTTTATTAAATTTCATTTACTTCACTTGTGTTGTATGCAAATGAAAAGAATGAAATGTTTAATTGCATTTTTGATTGACAGAGGTGTGCTGTAAAAGACAGGAATACGAAAATGAATTGTTTTAAAAAATAATAGCTGATTTAGTATTTAACTGAAAATGCAACAAATATTAGGAAGAAACAGGAACATAAAATAAGAGTCAAAAAGGCTCTAATAAAACTTGTCACATTTTGCAGAATAAAACGATGAATCAAATCAAGTTTAAAAAGTAAAAGGAATAATTATTGTTGACTGGAAAAATTTTAATTCATTGCATCAATAATCCATAGAATAACTCACAGGACAATATATTCCCTATTATTATACGTCCAAAATTACTAACTTCACTGAGAATTTTGAAAAAAAAGGTTAGGTATATGTTACCATTTTGCACAGACCAATCATGCATTAACTGAAACCATATCTGAAAATCATGAACTTTACCATTAAATATTTCCGTAATAACAGGTATCTTCGGGCGATAACAGGTATGAACATATTATGCCCGCATCACATCTTAGGTAATCGCTTATACTTTAACTCAGGAACTTTAATGATAATTTCTGTAAAATGAAAAAAAAAGAGTATCATTGAGATTGAGAGAAAAAAAGAAAACTATAAAATGAGAAAAAATTATGATGAGACAATTTAAATCGTTTTTTTGAAATAATGTTTTTTTTTTCCATAATTTTCATAAAGCCATTTTCTTTCATAATTTTCATAAAGTCCCCTTAATTCAAAGAAATTCAAAGACATTCTAGGATATATCAGATGTAAGTATTTGATAGATTCTGAGATCTCCACAAATCATAAAATTTAAATTTAATTCAACTCTAACAGTCTGTGCAAATATAAGACGTGAAATGTAATAGAGATAAAATAAGAAAAAGTTACGATGAACTTGTTACGATTAAATGGTTATCGTTGTGATGTTAAACGATCTCAAAAAAGAGCTATGCTTACCTCAAGAATTATTAGTCTATAAGAATGTATGAATACAATGAAATTCATCGAGTCCATTCAATTTGATGTGAAGAAATTCCTCATTTTCCTACTATTTCAATCATTTTTTTATTGAATACATTGTGGTTTCTTCCCATTCTCCCTCATCATGGTGTTTTAATGTTCAGCGTGAGTTCAAGTATCACATGGTTTCATTCACAGCAATGCAATCACAAATTAAAACGTTATATAAAGAAGGAAGTAATGCAAACAGCGATCTTTGCACAGAATATTAACAACTGAGTAAGCACATATGACCAACATCTTGTCTAGTATCAAGATAATTTAAAATTCTAAAATTACAACAAATCGATTTAAAACAACAAAAGAAACACATCAAAAGGCAAGTGTAAAAATCTGCTGCTTTTAAAATATGATAGAAACATAAGTATTTTACATGTAATCGCTATTTATCAAATTCATGACAGATAAGCCTTCTTCTTTTAAAGTATGGCACAAAAGTATTGAAATATAAAGCATTTCGTGACTTAAATTTAAAAAACTTTAGTTCAAAATATTTCAAGAATTAAAAGTTGGAGTAGGTTGACATATATTTGTACTTAACAAGAAGTTCATGTTCAAAAGTTCAATATGAAGAACGTGCTCTTTTCTTCAACATAACTTCCATCTTTCACACAACTTGAAATTAAAAAATATTGTAAGAATCTCCTGCATTCTTTCCTGAATTCCTTACTAATTTTCTTAATATAAAAAAAGGTAGAAATAATTTGTGAAGATTTAGAAAATGACTTGAAAGAAATTCTAATATAAAAAAACATTAAAATAATTACCGGTACTTGTCGAGCAGCACTGGTTAACATCTTAACAACAAACAGTACTCCTATGGACTGCATCAGGATTCACCGAACGTCTTTGGCAACTGCAATTTTACTTTTAAGTACAACCGTTTATTCTTCACAGTAAAAACGAAAAAATTTCCCTAAAAATGTTGTCGGAAATCAACTTGGCATCGTTGAAAATTAAAAAGATTTTGAAGCTGAAAACAATGTTACAAGCATCTACTCTTTTCGTTTTTCGCTTTCAGTATTCATGCCTAAAGGTAAAAAAAAGTCAGAAGTTTGATAGCGCATGAACAAACCAGGTATGGGAAGTGGTGCAAGAGCTATTTGCACCACTGCAAATTTTCATAAATTGCCTATTTTTGGTGATATTTGTCTTCTTAGCCATGTGCTTGGCTCGTTTATTCGTCCGCGACATTGAGACTTCATTCTGAGAAAAAAATATCTGAATTGCAGATTGTTAAAAAAAGCTTCAGTGATATAAGGAAGGTATGTCATGCATAAGTTTATTTCGATAAAATCTTATTATGAGGATTATGGAGAAAAACTAAGTAAAAGAGAAGCATTAAACTAGTGAGACGCAGTATAAGCAATCTTGTTCTATAGCTAGAACAAAAACTCTTCATAATTGGAACTGTAAACAAACAAACAAACAAACAAACTTTCATTGTTTGAAAGATAGTAATTAATCGGATTTTAAACTGAATGATATGAATTTGTGGTTATCTGATAAACGGATACTGAAACTGAAAGAGTGCAAAATGAAGTAGATGAAGTAGAAAGACTTGAAAGACTCAAAAACAAAATTTCACTGAGGTTTCTTTGCAAGAACAAAATAGGATAGAAATGGCAACTATTGTGAGTTTCGTAGTTTTTAACGAATAAAAAAGACCAGCAACCATTTGTGGATTTCACGAATCTTAATGAGATGTTGCACCGATACTAATATCCTAGCTATACTAGATTCTGGCATAGCAAGACCGCGTAATACGCCTTCCGGTTTCTCGAATTTTGTATGTTCGTGTTAGATAGGGATGCTAATATGATCAACATTAATAATTCTAGGATTCAACCCCAGCATAGCGCAGTGTTCAACTGATCTAGCAGAGTAATTCTTTTCATTGTTCAGCAGAGCAACCTGCATTTCGAGTATTTTTACTGCTTCTTCAATACACACACCATAATAGAAATTATGTACTATAATTATTTGAAAAATTCTCATCCTGAAAAACCTGAAAAACAAAAGAAATTTACCCGTAAACACTGTCTATGTACCATGTCGCATTTTGTATCAGGAGGACAGCAATGAGTACGGTCATCGCAGCACACTGCATCCATCATCGGACAACAACCATATACATCAGTACCAATTAGGCAACAAGTTGCTGTGTCCGGACATATTGATTTACCACTGGGACAGGTGTGTGCAATCTAAAAAAAAAGCTAAAACCAAAAATTTGAAATTAAAGTGTGCACTAAGGAGGATAATGCTACAAAAACTATATTTTGATTTTTTTTTAGTTTTTAAAAGCTATTATTTTTTGGTATCTCTCAAATGTATAAAACTTACGAATTTAAAAGATACTGCTGTATCAGTCTACTCTTCATATAAGTTCGCATAAAGATAACAGACTTATTTTCAAGTTTATTCCATGATTTTCTGTTCATTAAGTAAAAGCTCATTTTATTAAATTCCACCCACTCAAACAATTACAGTAGATTGTTATCTGATTTAGAGCTCTTATGAAAACTTGAGAAAATGGAGTTGGTGACATGCAAACTTGTTTCTGTCCCAACTCCTTCTCTCGAAAAAAGCTAGGACAGTGCAAAACATGCGCGGCAAAATATATCAAGAGAACTTATGAACAACTACAGTATCAATCTCAATAGCCAAATTTGTTATCGATGATTGTCGACTCTATAATTAAATGAAAATCAATGAAACTTATCACAACTTTAACAGAGGCGGCAATCTTGAACAAGAAAACAACATATAATATCATATTTCCTGAAATAAATTTATCCTACGTATCAACATTTTTTCGTTTTGTAGCATTCGAAATAAAATACATAAGCAACCATTTTTTAAAGGTATTAAATTTAGCAAAAAGAAAAAAAATAAAATGTTGAAAAAACCTTTTTACTAATCACTCCCTCTCAACTATCTAATTATCGGAAAACCTGTTACAGAATGTGGTAGACTTGAATGCGATACAAAACTTGACCAATACGTCACATTATTGTTTATGCTGTCCCTTTATTGTTTTGAAATCAAGGTAAATCGTGTAATCCATAAAATGCAGAAGTGACATTATCAATCATAATATGGCCAGTGGACGAAGTACTGAAGGCTTGACAGAAAGATAAAGCACTACTTCAACAACTTCCTAGTAGTAACCTTAATAGAATAGTGATGTATTAATTACTTTCATCGGTGTTCAATCTCAGCAATGATTGGTGAAAGACTAGAAGACTGTTCTAGTCTTTCACGTTTATTTTTTTTTCTATTAAGGTTACTTAGAATCCCAACTCTTATTTCTTGCTATCGGTGAATTCTTGAATTGGAGATAATATTCGAAATTAAATTGTTAATCAACTTCTACAAATCACGCAAAATTAATGCTGCCGACTGGCTATAGTTAGATGGCTTGAGATATCAAGTCCTGAGATAGATGATCGTCAACAACAAACACATGCTACCCGATTACAGTAGATATTTCAACGCATATCTGTTTAACACAAGCAGTTAGCACATCTGATATTAGTCCGACGGTCCAAAATTTGACGCATATTTATCCCGGGTGATAAGAAAAGCTCCCGTTGCTATACAGCTCATGGAATAGATTTTGAATGAAAAGAATAGATCATGGAATGTTGGGAGTTAAAATTGATGATAAACTAAAATATCACTTGGTACAACAGAAAGGAAGGTGCTCTATTGAAGAACATCCTAATTCATTGCTAATATTTGTATATGGATGAAAACCATCTCGTCATAATCAATTGCCAGGAATCAATATATAGCAAGTTTTGAGAGAAATGATTCATGCGCATTCGTGAAATAACTGTCAATGAATTGTGTCAATATGATTATGCAGAATCCCTGATGGATATAGCACATAATCTTTGCACTTTCGATATTCCAATTTTATATCGTAAGTTTTTGCCGTAACTTAATAAAGCAACAGTAATTAGATGCTGGCTCATATCTATCACTGCAACGTTTAACTGGCCATTATTCAAAAGTCAATTTATAAGAAAATATTATATGGTGAGCGCGAAATGATACAACAAATTAATAGGCAGATAGAATCTGATTTGAATTTGGCAAGAAATATGACTTATAGATTCAATTTTAAAAACGAAAGAAAAATTTTTTGAGACAATTGAACAGATCCTACTAGCTGAAATTTCTTCTAAACCCTAATTACAACAAGCTCCTAGCTTGAGACCAACAAATTTCATTCGCGCCATAAGTACATGTATCGCGACAATGTACTGAAATGAAAATGCGGGAGGGTGGAAGTGTGAATTCGTTCTTGTTTTTCGGAGTTTCGGAGACTTTTTGCTAGCGGTGTTTAAATGTATGCTATGGAAGAATATCCCGTAAAATTATTTTATTCCATAATATTTGAAAGAAGAACATTTTCAGAAAACTTTCAAGAAGTTCCAGAAAAAATGATTCATAATGATATATCTAAAGTTTAAAGGATATCCATTTGAAATGAAATTTTTAAAAATTTCAGATATTGCTTGAGTAATTTCTCGAAAAATGACGAAAAACAGCTCTTGGTTTCATGTTAAGACGCCAAACTTTTTTGAAAGCATTTCAAATTCACCACGGTTTGCTCGTTTTATTTATCCAAATCGAAATATTGTTATTACCAAAATATTCATTCGTTGAGTGGAGTGTGTGTAGTATCACTTCGTCTTGCTTAATATGTGTGACAAGGAAGTATATTAACTGAAGATCCAAATGTCAACGAATTAATAAAAACCCATTAAAGCTTTCAATCTCCCGAAATTACGGATTCTGCGGAGCATAATTTATGGATGGAAGCTCAACTCAAAGCCTGTGAATTATCAAGCCCTCTTCTAAATGATCATATGCAAAATATGAAAATTTCTATGATTTTGGAAGGTGTATACTTTTATCATTTACTTAGGTTTTTTCATTTTTCAATTTATAAATTTGTCATATTTATCAGATTGGTTAATAACCTTTAGTTTTTTCTCACAACTTTTACTACTTACGATAACTTGACAATCTTAATTAATTAATTCAATATTGCAGGTGTTAGAGCATTTGTGGATGTAAGACTGAAGAAAACGTCAGTTCTTCGTCAAATGTTACGTGACTTAGGGGCAAATGTCGATTTACGGTGTGATAGTTTTATTGTTAGGATTAAAATATCCGCAATGATAGCAGCTTGAAATATTGTTTTAAAACCTATTTAAGAGATTTTTTTCTCCAAAAATTATCTTAAAAATCAGGGTACAAGATTAGCCATAGACGGACAAGAAATTAAATTCTGTAAAGTGCACACTTTATGAAATTTTCCGTCTAAACTTTGTTATACTATAACCTTTGAGAAATTATTTAAAAAACAACTTTTTATGTCATTTAAAAGTTAGAAAATCTGCCTTGCTATGATTAAAATAGTTATTATTAATAAAAGGATTTCAGCAATTTATATAACTGTTTCTGTATTACTTCTGCATTCCTTTTAAGATTTTCAAGAAATATTACTCATTTAATATTCTGGAACGGTCGACAGAAAACGCTAGACAAAGCGCATCATTTGGGAATTTCAATAGTTTCACCTCACTGGATATTTAAGTAGGTTATTGCTGCTTTAAATTCTTTTCATTTTTACACTCATTTAATTTTTTTAGTCCTATGCAAAGTCTCATTTTTATACCAGATTTGTATAGCACAATTCATAAGCTCATTGATGGCATTTTTCTTTATTTTCTGTACTCAATAGTAATGAGTTTCATTTTCACTACTTTCATCTGTTGCAGATGTTTCATGGATCTAATCCGAGCTGATGAAGGTCCCTTTTTACTGTACGGTGTCAAGGATCTTGCTGTTCCCATGCGACTAATGGCTATGGGACGAATAGGAACAGTTAATATGGTGATTGATCAGAAGTAGTAGCTAGCATTCTTGATATGAGTTATTGTTATAAATTAATAGAGGAAGTTCTAATGCTGAATGATTTGCTTGTTCATAGCTAAACTGTTTTGAAAATGGATCAATTGTAAATGAAAGCTTAATTGAAACTCATATTTTTAATTTTAGTTACAAATAAGATTTGAGTTTTTATATTTACTGTGATCGATTTTCAAGATGATTTAATGTAATAAGTATATATAAGTAAATACCACTAAAACATTTTTCAGGGCCGACGTGACAGAACCTCAAATTCAAGTAACAGTTCGCTAAATCAATCACAGATAGTACACGCAATCGAAGCGCTCTCGGACCAGCTTGCTTCCAAACTTAGTACTTTCCATACATTATTGTTGCATATTCTAAAGATTATGAAGTCATCTCTTTTTAGGCTTCATATTATTGCACAGCATGCTTTGAGCATAATGTGCGATAATATGAATATGCATAATGAACTTAGTAGCAGGAAATTTGGTAATGCTCGCCAAACATTTGTACTTGATCTATTTTTTGTAGACGTTTTCTTCTCAAGTCACATAGATAGAATAAAATTAAAAGTTGTGAAAAAATTAAAGTGCTGCTTTTCCAAGCGGAATAAGCTAAAAAAAAGCTAATTTTTCTTGAAAAGTTATAGATTAGAGATGAATTATATGCAAATACCCAGATAGGCTTCGGAGCTGCTAAATTCCGGAACCCTAGGTCTCTGCATCCCGCAGAGATCTACTGCCTATCTTAAAAATAACCATGCAAAATTTTAATCCGTGTTTGTTGCAGCATCCCCTGAAAACAATGAAAATATTGATGTTGTGGAAATACTTTCACCAATTGTGGATCGTGTACGAAAAAGATTGAATGAACTGAGTAAGTAATGTTCATTTTGTCATAATGCATAAAAAAACTAAATGAAGCTTTAGAATAGGGTAGAGCAGTAGCAATAAATCAATGAATATTCTTTAAAAAACTGGAAATCTCATTTAACACAGTTTCGTTTTAAATTGTTATTCTCTAATGGAGACACCGTTTAGAGGCCTTACATCTAATGTAGTTGATGGTAAAAATGTCTCCGTCATTGAAACATTCTGAGAATAGTGTATCCACTGAAGTACACAACATCTAGCTAGGCAACAGTAGGATAAAGGTTTGTGGTTCGGTTTTACACTACATTATTTCATAATCGAAATTTAAGTAAAGGGAGGTAGGCCAATTAAGTAGGAGTAAACATTGAAAATTAGGAAAGAAAATTCAAAGTTAAAAACTCTTCTTTATGAGTAGATTTCATTTCCAAATAGAGATTCTCGATAAATATATGTATGGCAATATTAGTCTTTTGACTGTTAATAGCAAATTTTAGCGAGTGATCCATTTGGGCTGTGTTTTTAAAGAAAACTGTTCTTGTTTTGTTATACATGAATTTTAAAAACGTATACAGAAACTGTAATTTATGAATTTATCTTAAATCTTCTCTACTTTCAAGGTAATTGTCGAGTCAGTAAAAAACAAAGAAAGCATGTGATACCACGAATTTCGATGTTTCGTAGAGAATCTGAGCAGCAGTTTACGCCTCCTACTGCAGAGAGCTCAATGTCGATTAAATCTGTTAGTTTAAATCGAGTTTTTTTATCGGTGTTCTTTTTCTGTTGCTTAAAAACAAGCATTTATTGACTTTATTATTATTTAATGCTTTATTCCAGGTAAATTTGGTGGAGATTACACAGAGTGAGCCAGTTAAAAGGCGGGGTCGACCAGCAGTTAATTCTGAACAGTTAGCAGAATATACACCGACTCATTTTCACAAAGTGAGTGTTTTACGCTGATCAAGCTTTGGGTTTTTACAAATGTCTTGTAGAAATTTTCAAGAACTCATGATGGGAAATCATCTTATTGCGAAACATGATCACAATTCTCTATGTATAAAAGTTTAAAGGTATTTCTATAATGTATATACCGTTTATATACCGTCGCTATTGTGAAAAATATTACTTTCCGTAAAACATTTTCATGATGATGTGGTGCAGTAGATAATGAAGCTATTGCCATGTTCAGAGATGTTATTTTGCAAACATAACTTTGAACAAGAGGCGGAAAAATTTTTCAGTATGTCTAATTGTTCATACAATTTACATTATAGTATTTGCAAAAACGATATCGTTCTGTAAGGGCAGAACACGCTACGCAACTAAATACTGAGAAAATGGTATGCATATATAGAAAAATGATGGACCAGAACTTTTCTAAAATCCTTTCAGCTAACCAAAAGCTTTCGACAAGAGGTGCGCTTTCATTTCGTTCCAATATAGTTTATATTTTTATTCTTAAATATCAACTAAGAATGGACACATTGAAATGTGGTTTATATTTTATTCTTTTTGAAAAATGTTCCTTTCTTTGATTTTTTTAGTTCCTATCCTATACGTTTGAAGATTTCAACTAGATTTTGATTAATAATTATTTCTTCAAATTGCAAATTTAGAAAAGATTTCGAAAACGCGACCAGTCGTAGTACGGACTCGTTCATCAGTCTTGAATGAGTTGCAAAATGTTCCTAGTTCTAATGAATTTGTGAAAAAGAAAAAGATTGCAAGGAAAAGAATTAAAAGCGGTAATATTATACTTTCGGGAATCAGTAAGATGTAAGTTTATAATTTTTAAAATTTTTGAACTTTTCACTCCTTTTTTGTCTTCTCAAGTCGAAATAATTTTTAATATATTTTTATTGCAGAGAGAGAGAGACAGTTTTTGCAATAACTAAAAAATTGGGTGTGCTAAAAATTGCAAGCACTGTTGATGAGCGTACTCGTTATGTGGTGAGCGATCAAGAGGGAGTGCGTACAGTTAATGTTATGCGAGCTCTAGTCAAGGGCATACCAATTGTCACAATTGAATGGGTATCATTTTTATAGTTTGACATTTGATAAAGACACTAAGCTAGCCAAAACAATGATGACGCAAGTTAGTTTTTAGACAAACACTAGCTTTTGTAAATTAACCAGTTTATAGGAATGATTATTCACTGGCAATTAAATTGCTGAACTTGACTGCAGTGGGGTTTCAGAATAAGATTGAAACTGCACATCATGCATATAGCTGCGTTATTTTATCTCACCTTCTAGTTTCTCGTTATCTTTTTCTTCTTGAGTAAGAAATTGCAGAGTTTAAATCTTTTAGTTTCTTTTCTAGGCTTACAGCTCGTTGGAAATTGGTGGCTGGTTAAAAGGAAGTGATTTTCTTGTTTCACGATGGAAAACTACTCACAGAGCGTGGCTTGATGGTCATATATCTCGTTTATTTTCTGCGTTAGGACCGTTTTATGTTTCTTCTAAATGCGAACCTGAAGCAAAGCATCTTGTGGATTTTATCAGATGTTGTCGTGGAAAAGTTAGGCTTGTTTTTCTGGAAATGATTATTTCTTTCCGTTCAGAACATGAGAGAGAATTTCGAAATTCATTGCAAAATATTCCAAAGCTTCAGACAACAGAGTCGTTGAGTCGAGCCGTTATATTTGTCGCACCTCAATCAGAATGGGGGACATTCATGCAACTCAGGAAGGACAATGATGCGCGGGCAACATATATTACAGAGAAATCGTTGTTAGGTACTGTCAATAACTTTTTGACATTTTCTGAAATATATGAAGGTCGTATTTTCGAAAAAGGTCTCTCATTAATTGTAAATTCGACTACGGGTATTGTGGCATGGGATTGTAGATGTTTAATTTTCTCCTCCAAGATTTTTTTAAACAAACAAAAAATATATTTACAGCTTATTTTTTTGCAGATTCAATATGCGAGTGCAAAATCAATTTTTTGCTATGATTAGCACTGAAGAACCTTAGGCTCTGCTAAATGATCTTTTCATTCTGAATTACAAAATTTGAAAAATTTGAGAGTTGTAGTCTATACAGCAGTTTTGAAGGTAACATCAGTTTGCTGTATAAGGCATTTTTTTCGTTATGCTTCTAATATTTCGTTGTGTTATAATTTTAGTGTTGAATATAGGTATTATCAAATGCATGAATTGTGCTTATTTACATGTGTGCTTATTTAGCTTATTTAAATATATTGTATAACTTGATATGCAAGCCTTTCCAAATTCGCAGCCCCCTTAATTCAAATGTTTTGTGATCTCAAATATTTTCCATGCACGTTAGAAGACATCGCAAAATTGTACTTGTCACTGTATTTTTTCATATATATATATATATGAAACTGGAGTTACTTTAATAAATTTCTATTCAGTGATCGGATCTGCACATAATTTATTTCGGTGAATTCGGAATTATTGAGATACCGAATTTTTAAATGTTATGTTTATTCAGATGTCGGATTTTCAAATTTTGCGTTAAACTGCAAGTAATGCTCCCAAAGAAAGTTTATTAGAACCTTCGTTTACATCTTGTCAGATTTAGTGAAGGGATTGTAGAAGTTGACTTTTTGAAAGTATCACATCGAAGAGCAAATTTAGATAGCAGGGCGTTTCAGCACTACCTGATTTGCTGCAAGGAATAATTTCTTGATTTAATCCCGAAATCTTTAAAGCTTTTAGTTTCCAAATTAGTAAAACACCTCTACTTTCTACATTTCTCCGTTATCACTTCATAGCTGGTTTTTAGTTTTTATTTTAATTTCATTATTTACATTTAAGTCATAATTTCGATTACCATATAACTAATCTTGGTTACATTTATTCTATGAATGGCTCTTTGTCATTAAGAAGAAAAAAGAATTCAAATTCAAATTTAAATCATAAAAAACCCTGCACTCGTATTCAAATCCAAAAATTTGTTCATTATATGCTTAAAAAAAATGAGAGAAGCAGATTTATGAAATGGGTTAATCAGAAAGATTCGGTAAAATCTCACCTCGTCAAAGAAAATGCTGTGTTATACTCGCAAACAAGATAGACGACATGCAGCGACATGATGAATGTACCGTACGACGGCTGGCATCAGTACAGATTGCACTCCTCAGCGTATTAGGTCGTGTCATCACCATCATCATCATCGTTATCGTCGCGGGGTATTTATCGTTGTATCGATTTATTAAACTCGTCGCTGCAACAGCCGCTAGTCGCTGTCGCTTGACGCAGGCAACAGCTGTGACAAATGATAGTAGCTGCATTCGTGTCCTGTGCTTTCTCTTCTATCCCTCCCTTTTTCCCCTTTCACTCTTCTCGAACTCTATATTTTCGCTTGGTTTGCTCTTTCTTGAAAAGCATTTGTTTGGCAGATGTACGAACGAATTGAATGGTAGATGGATCCACCTCATCTCATCTAATCACATCTTACCTTCATTTAACTTTTAAAGGATACTTCTATCTTTTTACTTTATATATCACTCTTTAACCATGTCTGATACGTCTTTTCATCACTAGGCTCTTTTTATGCATCCCTCTCATTTTTTTGATTACTTTCTACAGGAACTGATCTATGCTGGCCTTTTTATGTTTATCTTTTATAATAAGATTCTCATTGGTTCGTCTTCCTATTTGCTTCGATGCCGGCTGGTAGCGCACCAAATTTTTACTGTAAGATTCAAATGTTACACATGGTAGCATGTATTGAGTGATTGTTGAATGAATATGTTCACGTTTAAATGTAACGTGTTATATGGATGTTGCATATGTTTTACTTGTAAGTTGAGTTTATTTCTAGATCGGATGGTTAAAATGTGGAATGATGATTCTCGCCTCATTTTAATTGAGGAAGTGCGAAAGCGTCGTGAAGTTTGGGAGTATAAAAAGGTTTAATTTTCTGTCAAATTTCTTCGTTATCATTTTGTTTGAATTACTTACCATTCTCTCCATTAAAAAAGGGAAACGATAAAATAGACGAAAATAAAATTTGCATGCATTTGCACCAGTTTTCTTTTTAACTATCCGTTCGTTTTGATTATTTTCTTTCTTATAGTAGCAACCTTTTTGCTCTAATAGTTTAAACAAATTTTTATATTTTAAACCATCCTATATCAATAGTGGATATTTATATATTTATAGTAATTGGCTAGTGTATTTGTGATATTCCTGTAAATATTACTAGTTAACAAAGCTAATAGTAGCACTTAATTTGTATTTGAGGTGTGGAGCTGACTATTGAATAATGAAATAAATACAGGATTTACTTTATCGTTGAATATGTTCGAATTGAATTATCCCATAAAATTTAAACAGAAATTTTCCCAAAATATTTTTGCTTTTAGTATTTTTGAAAGATTACTGCATTTGAGTATATATTTGAGTTTCAGTTTTTTTTACTCTCAAATTAAATGCCTTAACACTGCTATTGGTTGCAAATTGAAATATGTAATGAATTAGTTTAATTCAATTCAATTCAATTCAGTTCAACCACACTATCCATTATACATACATCCATACATCTATGAAATTTATTTGAATCTTCAAAAAAAAGAAAAGATTTCCCAGCCGTAATTATAATTGCACTTTTCGTAAAAAAAAATTTTTTTCTAACATTCACAATTTACCAAGCAACACTTCTTTCGTGCTATTTTATGAAACGAATTGAGTTATAGGAGCGTTATGCGACATCGGAAAGGAAGAAAGAGTTGTTTGCGGAAGTCGCAGGTGCACTTAATGCTTCCGGTTTAGTAACAGCCGGCCTATACACAGGTCCTTCGCACTCTGCTTTTTCCTTTATTTGCAAGTCATGCCTTAAAGACTTCTATTATTGATAGATTTGAACCTTTCGAAAATATTTTATGTATGTGTTTGTGTGAATTTTCAGGAATGATTGCATTGATATCTTCAGTAATTCCAATTTAGTTCTAATTTGGGTGCATTTGTTGAAATGCATAGATTATTGCAGTTATTTGCTACTGCAAAAGTCTCTCTGTCATGCAATTTATTTTTAATAGTTTCATTTCTAAGCTGTTCTTTTTTAGAAGAAGATGTTCGTACACAATGGAAAAATTTGAAGGATACATTTAAAAGGAAACTTAAAAGGCGCCAAGCAGAAGCCAATGCAGGCTATGAAGACGTGGAGCCAACTTGGCGATTCTGGAGCAAAATGCAATTCGTTAAAAATAATTTTGGTCCAGATCGAAATCGGTCTTCTGCGTTGAATAGGTAATTCAATTCGATACCTATTAAATTATTCTTTTCAAAGAACAAGTTGATCGAAAAATTTAAAAGGAAAAAAATATTTTAAAAACAGAAAAGAAAGAAAGAAGGCATATTTTGAGCTTGTCAGCAATTTATTGGGTTTATAAAAATTTTGTAGAAACCAAAAAATTTGTTCTACAGCACAGTTTTGGTCGAAAACACATCAAATACACTGGAGAAATTGATCAATTCGCTTGTCGAGAAACAGATGTCTGATGACAGTAACAACAGCATAGAGTATAATTTTACTTTTTGGATTCAAAATATTATGCTAATTAAATGCGCTGCCGAGAACACCAAGTTTGGGTCCACAAAGTTTTGCTGGCTAATGATATCGTAAAATAAGATTAGAATAAAATCGGTTTAGTTATTTTTGTTTTGGAACTTTTTGAAAAATAATTCTATGTGACATTTTAATGTTACTTTTTACCAGTAGTTGATTTGAAAGCATATATACAAGAATTTTTCGTTCTTTTTTTTTGTTGTTTCAACTTTTAGAATGAAATTATACAGAATTTATCGGACAGTTTTGAATATTCATCATTTCTCAGTTACGGTGTACTTTTACAGTGGACAGATACTGAATGTAACAGAACTTCCAGCAGTTGCATCGACTTCCCTTCCTATTCCTTCTGCAAACAGCAATAACAACAACAGTTGTAACAAAAGCACTCTCAGTAATGCAAACACTATTATGCCTGATATTCAAATCACACCGACTGCAACGCCTACAATTGAAATGCATATTGCTCAATTTGTTCCTCCTAACATCAATTATTTGGAGGTATATTGTAATATAGTTTTTTGTTTTAAAATTAAAATTTTTTTCAATTTTGTGGACAAACTTGATCACTTTTACCTATTGTTTCTACTATCATTGTGCAGTAACATAAAGTAACAATATACTGCAAAATCCAGCAAGAAGGATTTTTTGCTCCAAAACTAAAAAGATATTTTGTTTGATATATATAATGTGAAAAAATGTGGATAATTTTTTGAATAAATGGAGTTATCTGCTGATAATTCATTCAGCTGCATTGATTTTATTGTCAAAAAACATAAACATATAGTCACTAAATTATTCAGCGCAATATCAGCTATTTATTGCAGGGTATAGCATCTCATTCACCATTATCGCAACATTTCGGATTTGACTCAAATAAATTGAGATCGCCTTCACCAGTTAATCCAGAAATACATCACTGTGCAAGTGCTCTAGCTGATCTTCAGAAAAAAGCAATGAAAAGGAAGGCATCGGAAACGAGCAGCGAAGACTTGCAAAATATGCAGGAGCCAGACGATGAATGCGCCTGGTTTGGTAAGTTTGATCAAATAGTTGCGTATTATTGTTTATTGTGTATTGGAAATTTTCATTGTAAGATGATTTATTCTACGGTAAAAGGGCTATTCGCTAGCGCTGCACGTTTACCAAGTTTATGTTATTTATATATAATTTTAATATGTATACTGAAATGTCAAAAATTTCTGAATTTATGCTGAAAATTTGTTTTAAAAAAATTTTAGGTCGAAGTGTATCAAGTGCGTTACGCCGACTTTGCTTGACATCACCTCTTTCGGCACTTACTCTCAAAAAACAGATCTCAGATTTGATATATGAAGCAGAGATCAAGCAATTAATACGTCATCGGAGAACAGGACATTCATAAAAATACGTATCTGATATGAACGCTTGGGTTAAAAAAGACTTGAGAGAAGTCTTAGTTCTCGGAATAATATTGAATATATCATGAATGAAAGTACTAGAGATTGTAAGTCATAGCTAGTCCTCGCAAATGGTACAGTTTAATAATTCTCCTGGATAAAAGATTTCTGCACTGAGAAGTGACTATTGGTATTCCGTATTAAATTTTAACGATATTTTTCATTTTTTCTAAATTACCCTCTTATAGATATATAATTATCAAAATGGTAATTTATGCGGCCTTTTTGCCTTTGATTATGCATATTTGTTCCAAAATTATAAAAGAGCTTAATTGTTACTTATTAAAATGGTGACTTTTTGAATTTCATTATTAAGCTTCAAGTTATGATTGTTATGTTATGTATCACAATTTTCCAAGACCTCAATTAGGAAGTTAAAGAAAATTGATAGAAAAAGCCCTTTGAAAATAGCATGATTAAATCGATGAAATTATCGTTTTTATGGAAATATTTCTCTAATATAATTTGCGGGTAATATTGTTATTTCTATTGATGTATGAAAAACCCTATACAGCTTTACCAGTTGTTTATTGAAATAAAATTTTCGTTTGAATTCTACAAAAATATATATTGTAGTCAGATGATTTGGGACCAAGAATGCTTTAACGTTTTTAATTGAAGATAGTTCTGACTTATTGATTGCGAATTATCTTCGTAGTCTAACACAAAATACCCGTTTCATCCCATCCTTAACGTAAAATTTTCCCCTTTCCTTGTTGAATTCATAATTTTACATTCCAAAAGTGTTTGCCACCATATGCAGCTTCAACCATATAAGTCTTTAAATATTGTAATGCTAATTGCATTATTAGCAGTTAATTAAATTGGGATGTCTAGAACAGATGTTTCTTCACTCTATACCATTAATTTCTTCCCTAACGTTATTATCACATTTGGGTCAACACGTACGTTTGGCTTAGTTAAAAAAATGTCACTCTTTTCTGCTGCAACGACTTCCGATTATTTGAACTTACATTATTTGAACCATTGGCGTACCATCATCTCCCTTTTTGACTACCGACATATTTCATAGCTAACTTGAATTGTCTTTATAAGTTTAGTTGTTTTATGAATTCTCATTATCTTCTCTTTCGTCAATCTTCAGCTTTTTTACTGTATTTCTTCTGCTCTTTGATAATAAACAACTGAATTAGGCAATAATAAATAATGATCTTTTAAAGTAAACTGGAATGGATTTTATAGGTTTACACTGATTGAACCTAGCTTAGATAAATAGATAAAAAATAAAAAATATTATGGTCAGAATTTCAAACTTTTTCCAAACTATTTTTGGTAATCAAATGACAGGGACTATTAATAATAACACATGTTTAGCAATAAATGTAAAATGATAAGTATCAAAGTTTAGATCAATATATTTAGATCACCGAGCATTTTCATGAAATCTATAACTGAAGAAAATAACTGACAAAATACAAATCTGAAAGGATTTAAAATACGACAGCTGACAGTTATTCTCTGAACTAATATATAATAATTTCTGTGTGAAGATTAAATTGAAAAACAGAGTTTGAGACTGATGTGGTACCATAAGTGGTACCATTAAGTTGGATATTTTGATTTTTATATTAGTTCACCAAACAGATATTGTGAATATAGACGTTAATTTTGCCAGAGATAATATCAAAGAAAGGCAAAAAACGATGCTCGTTTTTTTGCATTTTATCTTTTTAAGTTAAAATTCAGTCCAATTCTATCCTGTTCCTTACTAATATAGTAATGTAATTGTTAATGATAAATTAATTTTTCAACAAATTAATTGATAATGATTTTTCTATAGGAAAAGTTGCTATGATACTAATGAAGTGCAGACAAGTCATTTCATTGAAATGCCAATACAAAAACTATAAAACAACTTTGAAATGAGATAAAAGTCATCGTAAAAACTTCAATATCGTAACCTTCGGGACAAACGATACTTCTACGAAGATGACCTTTTAACATGATGTAATTGTTTGCTCCCAATTCATGCAACAAACTGAAACATTTGCACCAGGTTGAGACATACTGGTCCGCAACCAATGTTGAAATACGATTAAAAATATTTGTGTTACCAATGGTTGCTATGGAGGCATCAATTGTTATATTAACTTAGCCTTCCTAATGATAGGTTAAGGATATTTTTTCATCTCTCTTCTTATTTACGTATCAATTATTTGCATACTTATTAATATTATCAATTTTCTTTTTATGTCGCGATATTTCATCAACTGTTGTATTTTAATCAATAATTAATAAATCAATAAATTCTGATAAAGTATTTAATCAATAAATTTTTTTAATTAGCGCTAATCAATAAGTTCTAATGAAATGAAACATTCTTGTTTTTGCTATTATTATATATATGTTCATAAATTCTGTTTGAAAATTTCCAATTAATTCTAGTTTTTCTATTTTGTCATAAATGGAAGATAAAGAAGATAGTGGTGATAAAAAGGGAAATGAAGAAGAAGGAAGAGAACAAAGTCCTTCTCAACAATATGATCTATATGTTATTAGTGATAAGCTAAATGATAAGCTTAAATTGTTAAATTATGAAGAGGATTATGCAAATTTAGCTGCGAGTCATAGGACTATTTCAAGGTAAAAAAATTCCTTCACTCCTTAATTATACACTAATTGAATGTTTCAGGAAAAGATAATATAATTTTTAATGAAATAAAATCATTCAATAACACATTGTGAGTTTTGATAAATGAAATGATAATAATTACTGTATATAGTACAGTAATAATACGGCTTTTGATGAATGAAAAGATAATTACTGTATTATATACAGTAATTATTATCATTTCATTTACAAAAGCTTACAATGAAAAAAATTTAAAATTAACTTATAATATATTATTATTATTATATAAAGAGAGTGAAAAGATATACTCTCTCATTTATTTTTTTATTATTAATCAAATCTGAAAAAATTATTGTCGACGTTTTGTGTTTTGTTTTTGCCAGCTTATTTGAAATTTGAAAATTTATAATTATCAGATAAAATAATGAAATAATTAATTTTTCATTTGCAGAGAATATTTTGTAAAAAGTACAAATATTGGTGAGCAATTTTTTATCTTCACTACGCTTGCTGCATGGCTCATCCAAAAATCGATCGATTCAACCTTTACATTCCCACATGAGGTTTTTTTTTCATTCCTCAATTCATCATTACTTACAGTATTTTTATACTTCTTCTGTAATATATTTAATTACGGTAATATTTCAGTGTGATGATCCAAATGGAACAATTTCAAATATTTTGAATGCATTACAAAGTAAAAACATTTCTATCACTTTTCCATCAAATAAATTAAAAACTGGCGCAGGTGAACAATGTTTGTATGTATTGGATACACTCGCTGATTTAGCACTTATTACCAGTAAATTCTCATGGATTAAGTAATGTTTTTGATTTCATCTATCATTCAAAACATTTTAAAGCACCATATTCGTGACAATATAACTCTTAATCTCCCCTTCCCCCTCCATCCCCAATGCTTCATAAAACATCTATCACTTGTTTCAGCTCTTCAAGTTGTCG